>CM072520.1:66674333-66699333 GCA_036898135.1 Oncomelania hupensis | reverse complement strand
CTGACAGTCAACAACAGTAAGGTCAACATACGCACACCCACACATCCACACCTACTGATGCAAGTACACACCAATGAACACAGTGTCATACAACAGCAACAGTGGAAGGAGGCAGGCGCAGAAGCAAGTCAAAGAAAGAACAGGACAGCACAGACCACGTCACGCCTCCTGACAACAGCTGCAGACAGCCTGAAGTAGGGAAAACTTTCCTCAACAGTATCCCTGATGTCTCCCCACTGGCCCGACAGACTGAGGGATTAGACAGATAGACAGACTGAGGGATTAGACAGATAGATAGACAGACTGAGGGATTCGATATATAGATAGACAGACTGAGAAATTAGACAGATAGACAGACTGAGGGATTAGACAGATAGATAGACAGACTGAGAAATTAGACAGATAGACAGACTGAGGGATTAGACAGATAGATAGACTGAGGGATTAGATAGACTGAGGGATTAGATAGACAGACTGAGGGATTCAATAGATAGACAGACTGAGGGATTCGATAGATAGACAGACTGAGGGATTTTATAGACAGACGGAAGGACTCGATAGATAGACAGACTGAGGGATTCTATAGATAGACAGAGGGATTAGAAAGATAGACAGACAGGGATTAGATAGATAGACAGACTGAGGGATTAGATGGATAGATAGACAGACTGATGGATTAGATAGATAGAGAGACTGAGGGATTAGATAGATAGACAGATTGAGGGATTAGATAGATAGACAGATTGAGGGATTAGATAGATAGACTGAGGGATTAGATAGATAGATAGACAGACTGAGGGATTAGATAGACAGACTGAGGGATTCAATAGATAGACAGACTGAGGGATTCAATAGATAGACAGACTGAGGGATTCGATAGATAGACAGACTGAGGGATTTGATAGACAGACGGAAGGACTCGATAGATAGACAGACTGAGGGATTCTATAGACAGAGGGATTAGAAAGATAGACAGACAGGGATTAGATAGATAGATAGACAGACTGAGGGATTAGATGGATAGATAGACAGACTGATGGATTAGATAGATAGAGAGACTGAGGGATTATATAGATAGACAGACTGAGAAATTAGATACATAGATAGAACGAATGATGGATTAGATAGATAGATAGACAGACTGAGGGATTAGATAGATAGATAGAAAGACTGTTTCAGTCCACCCAATGCAAGGAAGATACATTAAAATTACACAATGTGGTATTTATATTGCAATAATGGTATTGGATGAGAATGTGGTATTCATGCTGCGATAATGGTATTGGGTGACAGTGCAGTATTTATATTGCAATAATAATATTGGATGACAACATGGTATTCATAATACAATAATGGTATTTAGATGACAATAGAATATTCATAATGCAATAATGGTATTGGATGACAGTGTGGTATTCATAATGAAATAATGGTACTGGATGACAGTGCGGTATTCATAATTTAATAATGGTATTGGATGACAGTGCGGTATTCATAATTTAATAATGATATTGGATGACAGTGTGGTATTCATAATGAAATAATGGTACTGGATGACAGTGCAGTATTCATAATTTAATAATGGTATTGGATGACAGTGTGGTATTCATAATTCAAAATAATGGTATTGGATTTCAGTGCGATATTCCAAATTCAATAATGGTATTAGTCAAGCTAAAGCAATTCCAAAATGTTAAAAAAGTTATTTTCGTTTCCGTCGACTCGCCCTTTCCACCCCAGGTTTTGAATGATAGTTGTGTATATGTTGTGTATGTATGAGTGTCTGTAACATGTGTATATTGGTTACAGAGCCTGATTCAGGAACAAGGCATGCATATAGCATACAGAGTTTCTATAATTCACACAGTGTAGCCAAGAATCGCCGAGTACCTTGTAGAAATCTCAGCAGCTATTTAGCAGAACTACATATTACGCGATGGCAATGTAACATAGTGCTACAGTGAAGTGTCCTCTTCTTGTTCAGTTGGGGACAGGGAATGCGATGAAACAGTACTTCAAGAACACCTGCAATCTGTTTGTAACCAGTCTAGGCAAACGTATGCTAGTCTCAGCGACGCAGTGCGATTATTATTATGATTATCGTTAATATTAAAAATAATATTATTAGTAGTATTATGGAACACACACATGTTATTAATAGCACATACATTTCTCATAAGCATGTAACACTGATAACACCGTCCTATTTGTTCATTTTATAAACAAAAACAAAACTAATAATAATAATAATAATAATAATAATAATAATAATAATAATAATAATAATAATAATAATTTACTGCACTGAGGACGGAACATTGTGGGATAAACCATTAAAAGATTAATTAATCATCATCATTATTAAAAGCTGCAGAACAAACTCCGTCTGCATAGCAGCTGCAGAACAAACTCCGTCTAAATACCTTCATCTTTAGTCCTGAAGGAATTATGTCCCTTTGGGAAGTTATGTCTATTTCAGTTCCATATCCTTATGGAGGGTGGTCAAAACACACTACGTAGCTGAGACAAATCTCCACTAATCATATCTCTGCAGCTAGCTGGTCGTAGAATTTGAGGATCAGCTACAATCCTAATTCAGTTGCATTTTTTTTAGCTATTGAGAACTGCAAACGGTCTAGCATAGCAAAGTACGGAAGAACTGTCAGAAACAGACTGATAACCTGAGCTTAAAAGGTCCAAGAATTACTTCTTGTTTCTAAATAATATTACACACTATGTTGCGGAAGAATCCGGAAAGGGTGCAAAGCGGTCTACTGCGAGTGGTCTTTTTTACATGGACTCCTGGAACGCACAGGCGGAATCGTTACAAGTTGTTGCTTAAGCTGGCTTAGTCTCAGCTAAGCAGTGTCAGGTCAACACCACAATAGCTAGACACTGTATATGGGTGACCAGACCTGGCTTTCTTTCCAGTTTGGATTAATTTTCCCTTACATTGGTACGATGACCTAACATTCACTAAGGAAAGAAATAGTTCCTTAACGATCTTCAAAAAGTTAAAATCCATGTTCAGGGCCATCTTCGTCAAATGTGGTGATGAAAATGAAGCCATTAGTTTCAGATATGGTAAAAGGGAAATAACTGCGATCAATAGAACCAAATAAAATGTATAGCCCGACTTTCATAGTGACAACCAGCTTAAGGGTTCAACTAAAGTTTTGAAATCTATTTTCATTGGCATTTGCTCGGTACGGCATAGGTTGGCTAAGAGGTTGCAATAATGAAATACTTTAGAGGCCTGGCTAGGGTCCTATCCTATCCTATCCTGTCCCATAACCCAAAGGTCGTAGGGACACCACAGATGATCGTTTAACCAGCATACTCCATCTTTCTCTGTCCTCAGCAGCCCTGATGGCTTCGCTCAGTGTCAAACCAGTCCATTCTCGAATGTTGTCCTCTGTTACGTTGAAACGTGAATGGAAGTATGTCGGAAACGCTCACGATAGATCTAATCATTTCGTTTTGCAAAGTATTCAATAATGGAGTTTATTTACCTTTGATTTGAGTTTGCGTTGTGGTTAGAGGAAGCTTTGTATAACGTTGATAATTTTCGTTAGTCGATATTGTTGTAGAATTCTCTGGATCCGCTTGTTTACTATCGATCGAAGCTTCGGGATAAATATCGAAGTACGAGGACGTTCCCGGAAGGAGAAAAAATATGTATGACGTAAGACAGTAATGACGAAGTTAGAAGCGATTGGTTAAATTGCGTTATACGAGATTGATCCAGGTTGTTCGGGAGTATCAAGAGACTATTTAAGTGTCGCGCTGTTTCAAAGGATAGTTGTTGTTGATAGTAAGTTGGAAAGTAAATTTGAGAGTGGAAAGGCGATTGAGCGATTGTATGCAGTTGTTGATGTGTGCTGAATAAAAGTAGAAAACTTCACACGTCGACTCCGTGTCTTGTATGCTGAGTGAGCAGGCTGCGTGGATAAACGAATCTGAGTTACACCTTATCAGGAATTCAGCATTGGGGCTGAATCAGATACTGATAAAGAAAAACACCATCATCAAATCGAGTGTAACATCCTCCCACCTCTTTTTCGGTCTCCCTCTTCTTCTACCTCCTTGCACTGTGCCTTGCAGAATAGTCTTTGCAAGGCCTGATGATCTGGTGACGTGGCCATACCATCTGAGTTTCAGTTTATTCACCACTGTGAGCAGGTCATCGTGTTGTCCAATGGCTTGTGTGATGGTCTGTCGGACTTCGTCGTTGGTAATGTGTTGGGTATAGGAAATGCCCAGAAGTCTTCTGTAGCACCTCATCTCCATGCTTTGTATTCATCATTGGAGATCTGCTGTGAGGGTCCATGCTTCGCAAGCATATTGGAAGATGGAGATGACAAGGCTAGGGTGGTAGTGACATAGTAATTTTTTTTAAATATAAAAGGTGGCAAACACCTAACAGGACAAAGCTTCTCAGGACAAGAACCGCTGTAATCTCTATGATGCAACAACAAGCAGCCCTTACTCCTTTGGATGAAAGTATAAACCAAGGACTAGTCTGTGGACACACACACATTCCATCGCACAGACTTTACCGATCCTGAAGCTCATGTTCCAGATGGATAAGCAGCTACATGAATACACCCAACAAGCACTAGGACCCTTATCCCCTCATCCCCGGTTCATCCAGCATCACACTCAGTTGTCTGGAGTGTCGGACAATGCGCCTAAGGCTGCAAGTTGGAGCCTCAGCCCACTTGAATAAGATCCTGAAGAAGCCAGCATCTTTGAGCAGCTTTTAAGCTGAAAAAGCTCAATATATGAATGATAAAACACATAATAATAAATAATAATAGATAAATCTCAGAATGGCGGGGTGTGTGACTGACCTCTTGCTGTTTGACTTTGTACTCAGCGGCCTGTTTATCCAGCTCTTCCTGCATCCTTCGTCTCGCCCTCTCTAATGCCTCCGCTTGCTCTTGCACTTTGCCTGCATCTGGTAAAAAAAAAAAGTATATTACATTACATGGTTATTGCTTTAGGTCCAGCGGATGCTTCCGAGCCAAAACAGGACCATAGAAGTGAAAGATGACTCACCCCTGATCCGCGTAAAAGATCTGCCGAAAAAATCCTAGTGGTAACACTGAAGGCAATCTACCAGCCGGTCACTTTACAATAAAGACATCTCATGCAGGGGACACTGAGGCTATACTCTAATTCATCGAACCCCCGTTTACAAAAACAAAATAGAATAAAAACATCATTATAAAACACATACATATAAAATGCCTACATTGCCAAATAATAACATCATAGGAAGCCCCAGTGACCACCTGGCAGAAAGCGTCCAATATTCCCAAGCTGATCCAACAGACCTCATACACAAATGAGGAGTATTGTCCCGGAAGAGTTTTCAAGAAAAAGGTAGGTGACTAGTCTAGCGAAGAAGAAGATAGTATAGTAGATTGATAGAACAAAGTAGGAATGAGAAAGAACAAATGAGAAAGACAGCGACAGTGGGAATTTAAAGCATTAAATTTCCAGAAAGTGGGAATACTATTTATACTGAAACCCCCGGTACCCCCACAGGGGGAAACAAATGTATATATAATATATAATAATACAATAACGGTAATAACAGTGTGTGCGGTAGGGAGTATTTCTTCACAGTCTATTTTATTAGAGCCTTGAGCAGCTCTTAAGCTGGAAAAGCGCTATATAAGAACAATAAAGTAAATAAATAAATACAAATATATAAATAACTAAATAAAGAAATATAACTAAAGAAAATAAAGAACATAAATTTTTTTAAAAATAAAATAAATAAACAAACGAAACCAAAAGAAAAGAAAAAAAACATACATTAATTCAAATGCATGATACAACTTTGACAGAGTGGGGTAATAGAGTGGAATAAAAGACATGAAGGAACCATATCAACTTCAGGGGTTGGCCTACTGGAAGTAGTATGTTTTCAGTTTGGTTTTTGAAGGATGGAAAGGAAGCACCTAGGTGCGATGAAGGGGAAGGAAGAGAATTCCAACCAGAAGGGGTCTAAAACAGTAGTGTAAGGAGAAAGAACAAAACTACAAAACCATACAAATAGGCATTGGAAGCCTCAGTTTATAAGGTGGGAAGAGAAAAATCACAAACCCATTTTCTTGTATCGGGCATCTTCTCTCTGCTGCTGGAGCTTGTCCAGTGTAGGTGTGATGTACTTGCTCTTGAGGTACAGCAGAGCGATCAGACCAATCAGCAAGAACCAGCCGTACTGCTGCAGAAATACCACCGCTGCAACATAATGCCCCAAACTGGTAATTAATCACTAAAAATGGACTTGTCGGGCTGTTGCTAAGGTTATACAGCAGTCGTTCGGAAGCAACACTGACCCCAATCTTCAGTGTCAGAGGGTAAGCGCCTGAGCCTAAGCTTGACAGATCTGTGACAATCAGCTAGCATCAAGGTCGCTGGTTATTGCAAATGGGCCTATTTAATGTTTCAGATGTGACTATAGCCACTATATATTTGCCCTTTTGTACACAGTTCATCTGTTTTATGATTTTAATCTTCTTATCCTTTTATTGTGATTTGCTGTCAACTTGTTCACTATCTTTTATGTGCGTGTTTGTGTTTGGTGCTGCAGAGTTCACCAAATGCATTCCTTATGTATTATCCACTTGGCAATAAATTATCTTATATCTTGTAGAAGGCAAATAACCGACGCTTTTGCACTGTTATTCTCACTTTCTATGGTATTGGTGTTATCACCCTTTCAAAACCGGAATACTCGATTGTGGGATTAAGGGTGGTTATCAGAACGTCTTATTATTCAATTTCATTTCAATTAATCAAAGTAAACAACTTTCAAACTCCTCAGTGTTATAATTTCATGGTACATTTTATATTTCCTTTGGAATTAATCATTAGGGTTTGAATCGAATTAATCGAACTAGTGTGTCAACTGCAGATGAATCTAGGGTTGGTCAGTGGCCTTCAGATATGGTTTTATAGTTTCAATACAATGGCTCGGGTGTAGAACCCAGTACCCTTTATCTCCAGCATGAGAAATATCTATCCTATCCTATCCAATCCCATAACTCGAAGGTCGTTGGAGCACCAAAGATGATCGTTTAACCAGCGTACTCCATCTTTCTCTGTCCTCATGGCTTCGTTTAGTGTCAAGCCAGTCCATTCTCGAATGTTGTCCTAGCCCACCTCTTTTTCTGTCTCACTCTTCTTCTGCCACCTTGCACCGTGCCTTGCAGGGTGATCTGTGTGTCTATCGTGTCAGGTATTTATCAAATTTATTACTGCTATTTTTGTTTTTGATCAAAACTTTTGTTATTTTTGGTCAAGGAAAATATTATTTGTGCCTTTTCAGAACCCAGTGGGCTCAGTGGTATATACAATGGCAAAATAACAGAAGCGCTGAATGTCAAGTAATAACATTGCAGCCTGTACAGAGGCAGTGGTTCAAAGTCCGTTGATGGCCTGGAGTACCCAAACAAGCATGATATGACCCTGAGAAACAGTGAGTTCAGTGCTGTACTAAAAAAAAAAAAAAAAAAAAAGTAAGTTTTGAATGTCAAGCAAAAACATTGCCACCTGCACCGACAGTGGTTTTAAGCCAAACAAACAACAAACTAAAACAAAAAAAACCACCATTACCCTGACACACTGCACCCCCATTTCCTTTAAAATTGTGATGGTCATATCCTAGACGGGTGAGTGCCGGCTACACACATACACCCAGCATTGTGGTCAGTCATCAAGCCGTCAGACTAAGCACCCAAGTGCTGCAAGTGTGGCTTGAGTTAGATCCTGTATCAGCCAGTGCCTTGATCTAGAAAAGCTCTCTATTATAATACTTCAATTTAAAGAACACAATCGCAGAATCTGATATTTATTTGTTAAAAAAATAGTTGTCCTACAGATCATATTGATAAATGTCGCTGATTTATGCGGTGGTTGTGCCGCAGCAGGCTTGGCATGTCTTTTACTTTTTGTTTGTTTTTGTTTTGCTGTTTGAATCTTCAGTTTCTGTTTTGCATGAGATTTTTCGTCATGTGTCTTTGCGTGTTAGCTTGGAAGTTGGGAGAATGTAAATTGTAAAACATTAATAAAGTTGGTTTGTTTTATATCTTCAAATTCATCTTTGGTTTATTTATTTTATCAAAGCCTTGTCTTGTTGCCTTTTGGGAAAATATCTATCATTTTTTTTGTTTATCAATTTTTATTCATCAGATTAACGTAAGTTGTAAGTACTGTTATAATTTTTCAACTCCAATTGGTTACAAGTGATAATGTTTGCATATTAATCAACAATAAAATTGAAATTAAAATTCAGTTTCATTTTCTAATAACAATCTCCCTATCTATAAATCACATATTTGAATGAAAGGTGCATGTTAATGTTTGTTCTGTATGTGACAGTGCAAAACACATGAGCAAACATGTATGTTTGTAATAGATCAATGAGTTTTGAGCCTGAATGAAGATTTAAGAATATTGCATCCAGTTTGTTTTTGTTTATTTATTTATTCAAAATATATTTTTTTGCTGGTCGACACTTTCCATTTACTTTATTTTTAGACTAATAACAAACCACAAACTTAATCCCTTTTTAACCAAATCTAAACCTAACTATATAGTTACCGATCATGGTTCTCTCACGATTCTTTGGTTGAACCATGCTTCCTGCTCCTCCCTTGGAATTTTAATGTTGAATAATACACAAACATTATCACTTGTAACCAATTGGAGTTGATAAGTGGGAGGCACGGTGGTCTAATGGTAGTGCTTCGGCTTGTGGATCTGAAGGTCCCGGGTTCAGGCCCCGTCGGGGCCATTGTGCTGTGTCCTTGGGAAAGACACTTTACTCCCGTTTCCTACTCCTTCGGATGAGAGTATAAACCGAGGTCTAGTCTGTGTCGCATGCACTCCATCATAACGGACTTTAAAGATCCTGACGCTCATGTCCTAGACGGGTGAGTGCCGGTAACAAGAATATACCCAGCATTTGGCTGCAGAGTCCTCAATAAGCTGAGGGTGGCAGCCCCCAAAAGAAGAAGAAGAAGAAGAAGAAGAACTTTTTTAATTGAATTCAATTGAAATCTTCCCTTGGACTTTGAGGCTCTGTAATGTGCATTACCTTTGGTGTTAAAAGTGGTCGGCTGTAGAATAAAAAAGAAGACGTTGGATGAGGAAAAGGGATTTAAAAAAAAAAGAGTAAATTTAAACTGAATCAGAACATTTGGTCTATCAGTGACTATGGAAAGATCAATAAACATTAATTTTGTCAGAACAAACTCCGAAATAACCCCGATTCTTACCCGTTGAAAATGCAACCGCAATTCCTTCTGGCGTTTCATTTTGTAATATCTCGGGCTCGGGCTCGGGAGGTTGGGCGTCCATCTCCGATGTCGGAGGTGATTTGATTCAGTCAAATTTGAACCAAATTTAGAGAAGTTTATTGTTTTGGTAGCCGACTTTCTCTTTCGGCACGTCAGCGGAAGAAAGTGGCGATTTTTAGTTTTTTTAACATGAGAGGTAAACCAAGGGAAACAATCTCTACAAAACCGCTGCCGTAGATGAAGAAGAAACAAGATGCCAAACCATATAAAATGTATTTTGAGACAACCACAACCGTTTACCCTATGGTGTGGTGTAATTATAATTGCGCTGGTATGTGCCTTTTCCTTAGAATATTGGTTTAGGCCCGTGTGTTTTTTTAGTCTTCGTACTCCTATCCTATCCTATCCTATCCTATCCCATAACCCGAAGGTCGTAGGGGCACCACAGATGATCGTTTAACCAGCATACTCCATCTTTCTCTGTCCTCAGCAGCCCTCATGGCTTCGCTCAGTGTCAAACCAGTCCATTCTCGAATGTTGTCCTCCCACCTCTTTTTCGGTCTCCCCCTTCTTCTACCTCCTTGCACTGTGCCTTGCAGAATGGTCTTTGCAAGGCCTGATGATCTGGTGACGTGGCCATACCATCGGAGTTTCCGTTTCTTCACCACTGTGAGCAGGTCATCGTGTTGTCCAATGGCTTGTGTGATGGTCTGTCGGACTTCGTCGTTGGTGATGTGTTGGGTATAGGAAATGCCCAGAAGTCTTCTGTAGCACCTCATCTCCATGCTTTGTATTCTTCGTTGGAGATCTGCTGTGAGGGTCCATGCTTCGCAAGCATATAGGAAGATGGAGATGACCAGAGCGCAGCAGTCTTTGGAATGTAGACTGATGGTTCTGTCTTTCCAAATGGGCTTCAACCTTGTCAGGGCAGCAGTTGTTTGTGCGATCCTGGAGAGGACTTCCTGTCGAGACCCATTGTCTGACACAATGGCTCCTAAATATTTGAAGCTGTGCACTGTGTTGAGGGATTGGCCTTGTACTTTGATGTCCGTGTTGATGCCATTGGTGTTGTTGGTCATCATTTTGGTCTTCTCTGCACTTATTTCCATTCCATAAGCTCTGGAGGTGGTGTCAAGCCTCTGTACCAGCTGTTCAAGTTCTTGTTCCTCTCCAGCCAATCCATCAATATCATCCGCAAAACGAAGATTGGAGATTGCTCTGCCCCCTATGCTGACTGTGCCTTCGTGATCTGCAAGAGCATCTGACATGATGCGCTCTAGGAAGATGTTGAAGAGTGTTGGAGAGAGTAGGCATCCTTGACGCACACCGATTGTTGTTCTGAACCAGTTCCCGATGACGCTGTTATGGAGGACTGCACTGGTAGCCTTGTCATACAGGCTTTTGATGACTTCTTGAAGTCTATGAACACATGATATAGATGTTGTTGGTGCTGTAGGTATTTCTCACAGATTATTCTGAGGTTGAAAATCTGTTCAGTGGTACTTCGCCCTGCCATGAATCCTGCTTGTTCTTCAGCTATGATTTGTTCAGCTTGTGGTTTCAACCTGTTGTGTATTATTTTCAGGAGGACCTTGCTGGGATGGCTGATGAGGCTGATGGTGCGGTAATTTTCACACTCCTGAAGGTTACCTTTTTTGGGAAGAGTGATGACAAGCGACTGGGTCCATGGTGTAGGCCATTCCCCACTCTGCCAGATCTTGTTACAGATAATGGTGAGAGCATCAGTCATCGCTTCTCCTCCTGCTTGTAGCAGTTCCGCTGGTATGTTGTCCACTCCCGCTGACTTCCCTTTCTTCAGCGATTGCACTGCTGCCTCAACTTCTTCCCGGAGAATTGGGAGGATTTCTTCTTCTTCTCTGCTCTCGGGACATGCTAGAACTGATGGGTCTCCATTTGGTGTATGGTTGTAAAGGTCAGAGCAGTACTCTGTCCATCTGTCCAAGACTTCTTGTTCTTCTGTAAGGCAAATGCCAGACTTGCTTTGGATAGTGGAGACTTTGGGCCCTTCGTACTATAATTTATTTATAGAATTTTTCTGACAGGTTGTTTCCCCTGGACCAATATTTACTGGTCGGTCTAAACATTTAGTGCAAGTGCTGTTTTTAACTTTTAGGTTGCAGTTGTTTTACTTAACGCCTATTCATTTAATAAAAAGATTATCCGTTATTTAGCAACACCTCCTTTGCTGTGTATAATGGTAACAACGATGTAAGTTGACACATAATGTATGTATGTATCAGTTTATAGTCCCCTCTCTTCCCGATAAGGATTTTCAGAGAGGAGACTCTTCACATAATGTCTAAAATAATAAATGATTTATAGAAACTGGTTGCCGACATACACAATTAATACCTTTTACGTATTTTATTATTCGGGAAACCAAGCGCATTTTGTAAATAACTTTTTGCAATATTTCTAGATAATTACAAAATATTTTCTGTATTCACTAATTGTTTTTTTTTTTATTAGTGAGATGAGCTCGTGACTCGATAATTTTAGGTTATAATTATTTATGGGGTGGACAAGCTTGTCTGACTGTTTATTTTTGTACAAGCCAGATCGAAACGGAACCAAACAAAATCAACACCGGACCTTCTGCTAATAATTTGGTTTACATCAAATATATCATCTCCAGATTATAAATTTGATCTAATATTATTTTCACAGTTTTGTAAAGACTGTAATACATGCAGATTTTGAATCAAATTTGGTTAAACATGTCCAGAGATGCAACAAGATAGTGTAAATCCATTATAGTGTAAATCCATCACTATATCATACAATTCACGAGTTACATTACATTACATTCCTATCCTATCCCTATTCTATCCCGTAACTTGGAGGTCGTAGGGGCACCACAGATGATCGTTTAACCAGCGTACTCCATCTTTCCATGTCCTCAGCAACCCTGATTGTTTCGCTCAGTGTCAAACCAGTCCATTCTCCAATGTTGTCCTCCCACCTCTTTTTCGGTCTCCCTCTCCTTTCACCTCCTTGCACTGTGCCTTGCAGGATGTGCGATCCTGGAGATGACTTTCTGTCGGGACACATTATCTGATACAATGGCTAAATATTTGAAGCTATGCACTGTGTTGTGGGACTAGCCTTGGACTTTGATGTCCATGTTGATGCCATTTAATTGTGTTGTTGGTCATCATTTTGGTCTTCTCTGCACTTAATTATTTCCATTCCATAGGCTCTGGAGGTGGTGTCAAGACTCTGAACCACCCGTTCAAGTTCTTGTTCCTATCCAGCCAATCCATCAATATCATCCGCAAAACTTCGTGATCTGCAAGGGCATCTGACATGATGCGCTCTAGGAAGATGTTGAAGAGTGTTGGAGTGAATAGGCATCCTTGACGCACACCGATTGTTGTTCTCAACCAGATCCCGATGGTGCTGTTGTGGAAGATTGCACTTGAAGCCTTGTCATACAGGCTTTTGATGACTTCAATATTGTTATGGCTGATGTTGTACACTCTCATGGTTGCCCACAGAGGTGCATGCCAGACTTGGTCAGAAGTGAGTGACTGCAGACTTCAAATGCATCTTTGTTATTACTAAAATCACAAATATTCCCTTTACAAATGCACTTTTCTTTTCCGTTCCATGTTATAATTTAACGGTTACATAACAGTCTAAATATTTTGGGGTTTGGGGCCGGGGAAGGGTACGTAAAGGGTTCCATGACGTCGATTCTTGGCCCTGAAAGGAAAGAAAAAAAAGTGTATTCCCTATCTATATCCTATTCTATCCTAGCCTATCCCGTAACTCGAAGGTCCTTGGGACACCACAGATGATCGTTTAACTAACGTACTCCATCTTTCTCTGTCCACAGCAACCATCATGGCTTCGCTCAATGTCAAACCAGTCCATTCTCAAATGTTGTCCTCCCACCTCTTTTTCGGCCTCTCTCTTCTTCTGCCTTCTTGCATCGTGCCTTGCAGGATGTTCTTTGCAAGGCCTCTGGTGACGTGGCCATACCATCGGAGTTTCCGTTTCTTCATTACTGTGAGCATGTCGTTGTGTTGTCCAATGGCTTGTGTGATGGACTGTCGGACTTCGTCATTGATGATGTGCTGAGTATAGGAAATGTCCAGAAGTCTTCTGTAGCACCACATCTTCATGCTTACAATTGTCTCCAGTAGTCCTTCTACCGAGATCTGATGAGCAATCATCAAGCTTGACATGTATAATATATTGTAATTCCAGAAAACTCTCAACGATACTACAACAATATCGACCTACAAAAAATATCAACATTATACAAAGCTTTTCTCTAGCAACAACGCAGAATCATATCAAGGATAAATACACGCTATCTTTGCATTTTTTGCAAAATAAAACATTCGGTACTATCGTGTGCGTCTCGATCGTAACAACGATACGGAACTCTCTCTCTCTTTCGTCAATGATGGTATGGCCTCCCCGATTGCATTCAAGAATTAGATGTAACTGACAGTGAAACAAAAAGACAGAGACAGAAAGAGACAGACAGAGGGAGACAGAGACAGAGAGACAGAGTCAGAGACAGAGAAGGACAAAGAGATAAAGTTTTAACTTTAAATGTGTTCATTTTAAACTTCTTTTTAATATTTTACTTTGCATGAGAGAGAGAGAGAGAGAGAGAGAGAGAGAGAGAGGGAGAGAGAGAGAGAGAGTTTAAAATTTAAGTGTGTACATTTTAAGCTTATTTTTAATATTTGCTAACTTCTACTTAACATGGTTTAGTTGTGTGGAGGTGTCCCTGTGAGTGTGCGTATTGAACTAAAAGAACAGCAAATGATTGTGTGGTCATTCATTTATTCATGTTTACAACCAGTTCAGTCAATTCGTGTATTGACCAGAGCATTTTTTAAGACAATACCCGTATTGACTGGAAATTTTAGTCATTACATGTATTGGCTAGTGGTCACAGTCAAAACACGAACCGACTGATTTTTTTAGACAATACGCGTATTGACTGAATACGCAGATTGCCGGTTTTTTGATTGATTGATTGATTGTTGCTTTAGGTCCAGCGGACTCTTCCGAGCCAAATCAGGACCGGATCACCCCCGATCCGCATAAAAGATCTACTGAAACAACCCTAGTGGGAAAACTGAATGCCCTCCACCGGCCCGTCACTTTACAATAAAGACATCCCACGCAGGGGACGGCTGAGGCTTTACCCCAACTAATCGAACCCCCCGTTACAAAAACAAAATAGAATACAAACATCATTATAAATTATCAACAAAACACATACATATAAAATGCCTATATTGCTAAATAATAACATCATAGGAAGCCCTAGTGACCACCCGGCAGAAAGCGTCCAATACTCCCAAGCTGATCCAACAGACCTCATACACAAACAAGGAGTCTTGTCCAGGAAGAGTTTCCAAGAAAAAAAGGTAGGTCACTGATCTAGCGAAGAAGAAGATAGTATAGTATGGGTGGCCTCGTGGCGCAGTGGATAAGTCGCCGGTTTCCTATGCCGAAGGTCGCGGGTTCGATTCCCGCAAGGGGCGAACGTATGTGACTTAGGTACGAGACTATTGAGGTCACCGAGGGTTTTCTCCTGGCACTCCGGTTTCCTCCCTCCCTTCAATGGTACAGGATGCAGTCAATATAAAAATTTCAAAAATAAAAATTCGATTTTCTTCCGTCTTCCAATAGCGATCTCCCTGCCTTTACACCACCTGTTTGAGTGATGTATGTGTATTTGGTGTGTGTGAGGGTAAATGAGACAGGTGAGCGTGTATGTTGGTATGGATCGCCGCGCTTTGAGCCTTGGGGAAAGGCGCGTACATAGCATCCTGTATTATTATTAGGCCTATATATTATTATATAGCAGAGTGATAGGACAGAGCAGGAATGAAAAAGAGCAAATGAGGAAGACAGCGACAGTGGGAATTTAAAGCACTAAATTTCCAGAAAGTGGGGATACTATTTATACTGAAACCCCCGGCACTCCAACGGGAGTACTGTTGCCGCAGTGAATCGGTCATGCCTATAAAGGAAAGACGGGTTTTCAACTGGGGCTGCAGGGGCCGGGTGGCTCAGTTGGTAAGAGCGTCTTGCTAGTAACCGAAAGGTCGCTGGTTCGAATCCCGGATTGGTCAACGTGTGATCATATTATTTTCCCCTTTACCAACAACTGGCCCGCTGGTGTCAGTATAAATCGGTCCAGTAGTCACCTATATGCGAAAGTGTCGTGTGACTATAATCTACAAACAAACAAACTGGGGCTTTCACTTTTCCCTTTATATGTTAGAACAATCTACAGTGGCAAGATTGCTCATGACCCCAAGGGGTAGATTGCCGGTAACATATACAATGGCAAAATAATAGAAGCATAGAATGTCAAGTGATAACATTGCAGCCTGTACAGAGGCAGTGGTTCAAAGTCTGTTGATGGCCTGGAGTAGCCAAACAAGCATGAAACGACCCTGAGAAACAGTGAGTTCAGTGCTGTAGGAAAAAAAAAAGTAAGCTTTAAATGTCAAGCAAAAACATTGCCACCTAAACCGAAAGTGGTTTAAAGACCCACATTAAAACATGTAGACTCACGTTAAAAAGGTATACCTACATGTTTTTGTGAATACTTTAGACTAGTCATTTGAGTTTTACTATATCTATCTGTTTATGCATTTCAGTATACTATGGAATACCATGTAATAATGATGCTCTCACTGTGAGAGGAAGTGTGTGTGTGTGTGTGTGTGTGTGCGTGTGTGTGGGTGTATGTGTGTGTGTGGCTAGGTAGAAACGCCGTTATTCTGACATACACTTGAACCTCTACGTACTTTCTTTTGACGGCCCCGTTATTTTGAGGTCAAAACAATGTTCCGTTTTAGGGTTAGGGATGTGTTAAGCTTAGGGTTAGGTTAAGGGTTAGGGTTATAGTTAGGGTTAGGGTTTGGGTTAGATTTAGGTTTAGGGTTTGGGACAGCTTCAAAAAATTGAAAAATGTCAAAATAATGTTAAAAGTGTCAAAATAATGTATGTAAAGTTTCATGATTAGTACAGGTGATGACTGTGTGCGAGCCTTTGGGTATGTTTGTGCGAGTGTGTGTGGTTGTGCATGCATGTGTGTAGTTGTGTATATAGGTATGTGTGTATGCGTGCGTGTGCGGGAGAGAGAGAGAGAGAGAGAGAGAGAGAGAGAGAGAGAGAGAGAGAGAGAGAGAGAGAGAGAGAGAGAGATGTTAAATATAAAACATTGTGCCATTGTCCAAGACCAACTAATATTCCGATTGTTGTATCTATTACAGGGGCGGATCTGGGGGGGGTGCACCGGGTGCACGTGCACCCCCCCACGGACGACCAAAAAAAAAAAAAAAGAAGAAGAAGGAAAAGAAGAAGAAAGAAGAGGAAGGAGAAAAAGAAGAGGAAGAAGAATATTCAGAATATCCATAATATTCATAATAATCATCATGCTAATAATCATGCTAATCATCATCATCAGCAGCAGCAGCAACAGCAGCATAATGATAATAATAATAATAATAATAATAATAATAATAATAATAATAATAATAATAATAATAATAATAATAATAATAATAATATTAATAATAATAAAAAGAAGAAGAAGAATAGAGGACAATAATAATAATAATAATAATAATAATAATAATAATAATAATAATAATAATAATAATAATAATAATAATAATAAAGGACAGTAATAATAATCAGAAGAAGAAGAAGAAGAAGAAGAAGAAGTTGTTTAATGTATTTAAAGTCTTTCGACCAAAGTGATACAATAATAATTTATTTAAAGTCTTTCCACCAAAGTGATACAATAATAATAATAATAATAATAATAATAATAATAATAATAATAATAATAATAATAATAATAATAATAATGCATTCTCTCCTATTTTCTTTCCCATATCAATCCCTGCCCTCTTCACGCCTCAATCTCCTGTTACCCCCACCCCCTCCCTCCTTTCTTCTTTCGTTTACTCACACTCACCAATCGGCCTACACATGTTAGACATGTAACAGCTCAACTTCAAAGAACGCCGGCCAATTATGACGTGTAACATCCGCTAAAACGTCATTTATGCCGCTTGCATTTTGCGTTTATGTAAGAGGTTTATTTTCAATGTAAAACATTTATTTCCTTGTGCGCTGGGCTCATTGTTGATAGAAGCGGGGACTGTCCAGCCTGTAGACTAAACAAGCACAGTGTCAATGATTAGCGCATGATGACAAGACCGGAAATTGGGCGAGAATACCTCTGCTTATTTCGTTTAATTACACTCCTCTCATTCCAGCTCTATGTAGAAGAGTTCATTTTATATTGTGTCACTCATTATTTAGATAGACGTCAAAGAAGCAACTTAACAGCCTAGCGTTGTTGCACAGCATTAGTGTTAGTTACCAGTTTTTAGGAGTATTTCTATTTTGTGAAAAGACATTTTATATTGTGCTGAACCATTTTGTGACCTACCTCACACTGAAGTGGTATGTACATATTTTGTTTGATGATGATGATAGGGATAGAGATAAAGATATTTATAATTTATTTTATTTGTCGTTTATTCTTGTTAATATTATTCTAATCCTGTTTATTCCTAAAATGTATATTTACAGCAGTTATAGCAACAGCTTGATCTAAGTACAATTAGGTAGCAACTCAACAACAAAAGAAAGTGTAACACGTGTATGTCAGGGCGTTTTGCCCATAAACTGTTGTTTTGAAAGAATAACGGTTCTTTGCTATGAATCTGAGGTAAGATACAAAAACTTCTCTCTATCCCCCCTTCCCCCCCCCAAAAAAAAAAAAAAGAAAAAAAAGTGCACCCCCCCGCGTGAACCTGCTGATCCGCCCTTGTATTACATGTCAATTGGCGAAATAAATTCCTGTTAGGCCTATCCTGTTATCCATTAAAACATGTAGACCCCCATTAAAACAGGTAGACCCACATTAGCCTACAACAGTGGCGTCTTAATTACTTCCTGCCATGTACCACTGTTGGATAGACGGCAACGTTTTCTTTGCTTTCTGTTTACAGACAAATTACGAGCACAGAAAGCGTCAAAATGCTGCAGGTGAACGGCAGCCTAAAACACTGGAGACAACTGGCCTTGAAAGAGCCCACGAAAACACAGATAGTATACTTGCCTCCCTTGGTGGAGTTTTGAAACCCCAATACGAAATTCCAGATGATGCTTTGTCACTGGGAAAGTAATCAAACAATTCGTCATTATTCAACCCCAGCCATAGGTTATTGCTAATTATTATCTATCATTATCATAATTATTAACAAGCTAGCTCAACAGAGAGAAACAGACAGACAGATAGGCAGGATTTTTTTTTTAATCGAAATAATTTTGTTTTATTTTATGTGATGAATTTACTGATATATAAAATTAATTACGCATGTCAGATTTATAAACAAATTGTTTTCTTGGTTTAGAAATATAATATATCACAGATAAAATATATTAATATAAGTTATGTTACTTTGTAAACGTCACAGATCGCAAAGCATCAGAAATGTTTTTAAAACAATGGGCCACTCTCTATTTGAATTGAGTGGCATGTAATATTAATATAAACACTATGCCATCAATTTTATGTCCCATTATTTAAACATAATGAACGTAATGATTTGATTTTTTTTAAACACTTCTCTTTTTGTCAGGAAAATCTGGGTCACCTCCCCTAGACAAGGCTTATTCGCAGCCAATATTAGGTAGGTGTGTATGTGTGTGTGTGTGTGTGTGTGTGTGTGTGTGTGTGTGTGTTTGTGAGTGTTTTTTTGTGTGTGTTTTTTTAAATTTTGCTGGGGAGCAAACTGGAGTACCCGGAAAAAGCCCCGAGACGTTGCCCATCCCGCACCTGTCAGGCACCATTGGTTTTGTAGCCTGTGGACAAGGCAAGTTAGTCCCGCCTTAGATCACGCAACCGCGACGTTCGCCGGAGTGTTAATTGAATTATTACAGATAAGCTAATCTATTAAAATGTATGATTGGAAACAAAAATATTATCAAATTATTAGTTCTGAAAAATGCTTTTTCTGGATAGTTCATACTCGCTTCCTAGTGTACTGGCTGTTGGTTACTGGCAGACATAATTAGAAAATACTTTGAAATAGTCGTGAATCATTTGTACTTTCCGGATACTTTTTACTACTTCTACGCGTGTTAGACCATGGGTAAAAGCTACTTTTGTACATTTTTCAAAGGTCAAGATTGTTGTGTTTCAATTGTTTTTTTTTCTAAAACACATTTTGCGCTGTAGATTAAACTTGATTTTCATAATTGTTTGCTTGCAGATTGTTCAGATAGTGGTAATTATTATTCCATGTTCTTGAATGAACAAAACAAAAATACAAGCCCTAGCAACCGCTTTTTAAAAAAAAAGCTTCATTGTCCCTTTTTATCGGGAAATTCTGGGTGTAATCGCACCTGTGCGCCCAAACCCAACCTACCTAACAGTAATTGAGTTTTTGAAATTTTGCTAGGGGAGCAAACCGGAGTACCCGAAGAAAACCCCCGAGACGTCGCCCGAGTCGAAAGTAAATAATATTCGGAGTAACATAACGCCCCGATGCAGGATCGGTTTCTGGCCTCTGGACAAGGCAAGTTAGTCCCGCCTTAGCCCACTTGGCCACAAGGCTCGCTGTTTAGTATTTATTTATTTATTTATTTAATCACTTTTTATATTTACTAACTCAAGAGCCGCTCAAAGCACTGGCTGATACAGGATCTAACTCAAACCGAGCATGGTCTGACGCCCGGACAACTGAGCGCAATCCTGGGCAGCTAGGGATGGGGGAGAAGGACCAAGTGCATGCTGGGTGTGTTCTTGTTACCGGCACTCACCCGTCTAGGACATGAGCGTCAGGATCTTTAAAGTCCGTTATGGTGGAATGTATGCGACACACAGACTAGACCTCGGTTTATACTCTCATCCGAAGGAGTAGGAAACGGGAGTAAAGTGTCTTTCCCAGGGACACAACACAATGGCTCGAACCCTGGACCTTCAGATCCGCAAGCCAAAGCACTACCATTAGACCACCGTGCCTCCTAGTAATCTAAACTCATAAGATATATCCAATTTATGAAAATCCTGTCTCATCATTGCAACACGTTAATACTACTACTATCACAGATCACTTCAAGAAGTTGCAAAATGCATTAAAGTCCTACTCCTCCTCGCTATTGGGGCCGCTACATGGACGACACCATGGCTGTGCTTAAGAAGTCGGTGGTGGAGGAGTTCAGCAACCACCTGAACAGCCAACACCCTGCCATTCAGTTCACGCGGGAGTTGGAAGACAACTGCAGCATCGCCATGCTAGACACACGCATCACTAGGACTGACGCAGGGTTTGCATTCTCTGTCTACCGCAAGCCGACGCACACCGATGTCACGCGCCGGCTACCATACATTTTTTTTAACTGTACATAAACCCGTGTTTTTCGTAAGTTAGTTGCTGCTGTTCGTTTAGCTGTCAATTCCGAGCAAGAGTGTACGCATAAATGATATAGAGAGAGGGAACCGGCTTAGACCTGGCCGACCGGTTGCTGAGCATGTTCACTATTCTAGGAAGTTACAACGGGTATTATACTGTAGTGATAGAGGTCAGTCAGTCAGAAAGAGTCAGAGAGAACAGACTTCCGCACTGGGGGTAGGACTAGGCGTATATCTATGTGTTTGATATCCTTAGTAAGCAGTAGTGGAAACTCTATTGGATCCCCTGCAAAGCCATTTTCAGTAGCCCTGACTTGGATGCCCTGTGACCCGGAGGAGTGCGGCGGAGACTGAAGGACGCCTCAACTTGTGTTGTCATGTGTTGTGTTGTCTGCGTTGCCAGTTGGGGTTTTGTCACCAGTGGAGGTAAATACCCATGTTTTTCTTTAGTGGCGTGTTGCATTCTCTGGTGTATGAGTGTGTAAATAGGTAAGCGTGTAGAATGTAATATTTTTCGCCATTATGTTAGGTCATTGTTCTGGGGTAAATACGTTCATAGGGGGGATTTTATTCTGTTATTTTATGATGGATTTTTCTTATTATTATTATTTATTTAATAGGGAATGAATTATTGAATACAGTATAATCGTTTTATTTAATGAAGGGAGAGAATTATTCTGTACATATACCTTGCCTTCATTATTTTCGCAAGGGAGATAATTTGTCAGTATATTATCAGTATTTTTTAAAAGGAAATTTAATAAGTATTTTAGTAGAGGAATGACTGCATTTAAAATGAAATATAAGTTGAATGGAAGTATTTTTCATTACTATATCATATATCTAAACAATTGTTGAATTTCATCTTTTATGTATTTTCATAAGGCATGATGTGAATAGTAAAGATTTGTGCTGGAGTATCTCAGAGTTGAAGGCAAAAGTAAACAATTTAGAGAGAGTACAGTCAAGATTGTGTACGATGAAAGACATTTAATAATCATGAATCGGAACAAGTATGAACAATGAAACATAGACATTGATAAAGTTTTTGTGCTACGAATTTATTCATGATGACGTTTGTGCGCGGAAAACAGTGAAGACAACACGATGGTGACAGTTTTGGCAAATATAATCGTGTTGGCAAATGTTAGGATATCTGACTGTATTTTCAGTGCACTGATGCTGATGATGATGACGATTGTTTTGAACATCTGCCGAGACGATCTGAGCGGCTGAGGTTGAACTGATTCTGGTTCCGGTCCGACTTGGGTTGGACGCTGAGAGGTCTGGTCAGCTACGCAGGAACCACCCAGCCGAGTTACCTTCCCCCTGTACTGAGGACCATGTACGGTTCAGATGGGAACCGAGTGAGGGCCGCCTATGCGTTGCTGTGTCTTCAGGGGTGGTAATTCCGTATCGTCTACAGGAAGGTCTACATCAAGGAGTGTTTCATTTCGGTTTGAAAAGGAAATCTGGAAAAAAAGAACTTAAACGACTTTGAGTAATAGCTTATGAAAGTATAAAAAGAAAGGCCTTAATATGCGCATATTTTTCTAGAGTTTTTGAATAGAGCGAATATAAAAACAAGTTTTCATAAATCAGTTTGTTTATTTTCATTTCATCATTGCATTTGTAAATATCATTTGTTTATTGTTAAATATGTTGCGTATGCTTGTGAATATGAGTGAGGGAAGTGTGTGCTGTTAGAGGGACGGGAGGGGTAGTTAGTACGTTTGGGGAATAAAAGAGTTGTTTCGTTAACTTACCACTGGTGTTTGTGTTCTTATTTAGTGTGTGGGTGGGGTGTGCTCGGGTTGTAAGGACTAACAATGTTCGCGGGATTCTGACTTACGTCAGCGTCACGTGACAACCGACCAGTACCTCCAGTTCGACAGCCACCAACCTCTCGAACACAAACTGGGGGTCATCCGCACTCTCACCCACCGAGCCAACGCCATCTGCTCTACCGATGAAGCGAAAGAACGCGAACTCGATCACATCAAGAAAGTCCTCAGCGTGTCGGGATACCAGAAGTGGGCCTGGGACATCCCTGCTTCGAAGAAAACTACACCTCATCCTTCGATGGAACGTCAGAACCATAGCAAGGGACACGTCACCATCCCCTACGTCAGTGGCGTCACGGAAGCCCTCAGCAGGAAGATCAGGAAACGGGGGGTCATCGTCCACTCCAAGCCTATCAACACTATCAGAAGTAAACTTGTCGCTCCCAAAGACAAGTCCGACAAAATGGAAAAATCTGGGGTGGTGTACAAGCTAAAATGCAGCGATTGTGACGAGGACTATGTGGGTGAGTCAGAGAGAAAACTACATAAACGTGTAAAGGAGCACCACAAGCACTCATCTCCGTTCGGGGAACACCTCCTCAAACATGACCACCACCTAGAGGACGACAACATCAGAGTGCTGGACAGGGAGCAGAGATGGTTCCAGAGGGGTGTCAAAGAGGCTATCTACATCGCAGCCCACACCCCCACCCTGAACCGTGACCGGGGCCGACACCAACTGCCAGCGACCTACACCTCGCTCATTCATTCACATTGCCGTGAGTGTACTCACGGTGATGTGAACTGAATCCCAGTTCTCACCTTCAGTCTGTGCTGATGAAGGCGACAGGATAGTCGCTGAAAGCTACACGAGTAAGTAGCCATTTACGCATGTGTGACTTGTCAAAACTCTGTAGCCGATATGCATTAAAGTCTATCACAGTTTTCATATCAAAATGTTTATAAATTCCATTGATACGAGCCACTATCAACTCTGTTACGTTTCGTTATTCTAGTCTTTTATTAAAACAGATAATAAACTGTAATGGAGAGGATGATAATAGATAAATAAATGCCTAATAAATAAATCATTTAATAACCTTATCAAGGGCAAGCACTGTGCATAACCAAAATATCCACATCCACGCACACACACACACACACAAGCACACCCACACACACACACACACACCAAGAAGACGAAAAGAGAAGAAGAAGAAGAAGAAGAACAAGAAGGAGAAGAAGGAGAAGAAGAACAAGAAGAAGAAGACTTTAATAAATAAGAGAGACAAGAGAGTCTGTGTGTGTCTTATCCCTAAATTACAGTACTCTTGAAAGGATAAATTCTCACCCGTTAGCTTGAGATTGAATAGTTTTGACATGGCCTCCTATAGCTTTCGGCGGTTGAGGTGTAACATTTCGCCTTAGATTTATTTTCCTTCCTTTATTTTTTTTTATTCATTTGTTTGTTTTACGAGAAAATTCGCTTTAGGACAAACGTGAGTATTGACCTATTCTTTTTTTCTTCGAACAATGTACCTTTTATGGTAGCGTCGTCTGTAAGTTTGTTGACCCCTCGCGTCACAGTTTGTTGTCATAATTGCTAAGGAGATGAATTTACATTCGGCGTAATATTTTCTCGCAAAATTAGTAGATATCCTGTTGAGAATTGCAAAAAACATCAATTTTCTATCGATTTTGTGTTCTTGAATCTTGAGATTGCTCTTCCGGAATAATCTTGAAGCATTGAAAGATTTGGGCAAGTTGCCACTAGTCATTACTTTAGCACAATACTCGGCCAGCTATAATCAAGGTCGCTGTTTTATCAAATTGGCAATGAATTTACAATGCAGGAGAAGTTCTGAGTAGATTATTATTGTAGGGAAATGATAAACTGTTACATTGGCCTGCCTGGTTTGGGTTGTCTGTGCATGTATACAGTACAATTATATAGATAGACCTCTCCAACACACACCTCACTATACCACTTGTTCTAATGCACCCACCCCAGTGCAGTGTTTTCAATCTTTACATTTGTTCTAGGTTTCCTTTTTAGATTTATATAACAAAAGTTTAGATATCTTTATAATAATAATAATAATAATAATAATAATAATAATAATAATAATAATAATAATAAATAACATGTGTACAATGCCCTTCCTCATAGAGCTCATAGCACTTTACAGAAGAAAAATAAATATTAATAAACAAACAAATAAATACATACATAATTAAACGAAGCGAAATCAAATCATGGAAGACCAAATCAGAGCATACGCAACACACTTCTTCTTCTTGATGTTGAGGGCCCACGATCAAGGCGTCGATCATTCTGGCTCCTATGGGTTGATGAGGGGGTTTGCGGTTTCACTATATTTTGTGTACTGTTGCAGACTGGTGCAGGTCTACCACAGCCTATAACAATCTTTATCAGCTGTACAACTATTTTCAAA
>CM072520.1:66619333-66669333 GCA_036898135.1 Oncomelania hupensis | reverse complement strand
TCTAAGTCGGCCATTTGCTGTGACTTTATTTTCCTAACCCTAACCCTTAACATTACTTTATTTCCAGATGGTGCCAATAGCACCTCAGTGTTCCGCATAAGTAATGCAGCGTTCAATGACGCAGTGAGCAAGAGGAAGCCAGAGCCTGAGACTGTGTATTTGGACCTGCGAGGTTTTGAACAGCATCAGAGAGAGGAGCAGGAGCGCATGGCCAGTGTGTCCAGAGTTCTAGGCTTGGGCCAGCAAAAGTAAGTCTTGCACTACATTATTATTGTGCGTAGGGCGTTGAACGTAACATCTGTATGAATATGAATACAAATCAGTTTATTATCCTCTTTACGCTGAGGCTGGCGAACCTCTCTTGGAGATCTGCAGGCTTCAGCTCGCCATCAATTATTTTCTCAAACTTAAAGCAAACCCTGACAATCCCGCTTATGATTGTGTTCTAAACCATTATTTACACTTAAATACTCCAACAAACTGACAGAAATTCCTCCTTTTGGTATCAAAATACATCCTCACTTTGACACTGCAGACATAGATGTTGACCATGTTAATGATGATCAATTGCTAACTGTACTTCCACCTTGGCACCTCATCAACCCCATTATCAACTTCACTCTCACATCCTTCAAAAAGACAAAAACTTCTGAAACTGTTTTTAAGCAACTTTATCTCGAACAATGTTCATTGTATAAAGGATATGAAAAACTTTTTACAGACGGGTCGAAGAAAGGAGACTCAGTTACTGCTGTGTTGGTCTGTGGGAGACACCTAGACCAGCCTTTGCAACAGCGTCTACCTGATTTTTGTTCTGTTTATACAGCTGAGCTCAAGGCAATTCTTCTAGCTCTGAAACAGGTTTATCAATCCAAAAGAACCTCGTTTTTAATCATGTCTGATTTAGGCTCTTTCCACAAGAAAGATATCGCACCCTTTTCTGGCAGAGATCCATGACCTCCACACGCAACTTGTTTCTGAGGGTAAAAAGATAGTTTTTATGTGGGTACCTAGTCACATGGGCATCCGCGGCAATATTGCAGTGGACAAAGCGGCTAAAGAAGCTCTGCATCTAGATTTCCTTTCAGAGATTTTCCAGTTTGTTCCATACTCTGACCTGCATTATATGACTGGATCTTATTGTAAACGGCTGTGGCAGACTGAATGGTCTAATCAAATCAATAACAAATTATTTCAAATTCTTCCAGATTTGTCTGCTTCTTTTCCTAACTTTGCATCCACCCGCAAAGAAGAAACTGCTTTGGCTCGCCTTCATATTGGGCATACTTATGTCACCCATAGTTTCCTTTTCAAAGGAGAAGAACCACCATGGTGCTTTGCATGTGACAAATCTTTTTCCTTTTGCCATTTTATGTCTAAATGTGCTGATCTGGTTGATGAAAGAGAAAGATATTTTGGTTCAACACCTTTTAATGAGATTTTTAAAGTATGCAATAGTCAACACCTGTTTCAATTTTTACATGATGTTAGTTTGTTTTATCGCATTTAAATCATATCATCTTGTTTTGTATTCTTGGTTGGATTTTATTAGTTAGACTGATTTTATTTACATTTTTTATCATCTTTAAATGTTAACAGTTTAGTCTGATTTTACTTAATTTTGTGTGGTCCTGATTCGGCTATTGGCAGTCTGCTGGAACCTATAAGCACTGAATATCTATTTATCTCATCCTAATACACAAAAATATTTATCTGGCGATGAGCGTCAGATATATTTTTGAAAATTGCCTTGCATTGTTATTCGATTTTATACAGCTTTTTCCACTGTTTTATTGAACCTGCATGGGTTCTGCTTCGTAACACTACCAATTGTATGTGTACTTGATTGAAAGCTTTATTGTCTTTCTAGTTTTTATTAGCTCCTTGAGCAGCTCTTGAGCTGAAAACATTCTATTTAAAAATGATAATTATGCTAAAATAAATAATAAGTTGATAATAAGTTGTCTTATCTATTATTTGTTCAGGTCTTAACTTACATATTACAATTAACATTACAACGGTAAAAATTCCTTTTTATTTATGCCTTATTTGGTCACATGCTATTTATATCACTGTACAGTACATATCGTATTGTCTTAATAATTACTATTTTGTTAATTAATAGTGTGAATGAATGGTGATGTTATATCTGATGTTGCATTCATTGACTGTGATATTGTCCTTGTGATGTTTGATGTTTCTGTCATGTTGTCAGTTGTCCCCTGTGTAGAAATGGGGACAATGAAGTTTCTGTCATTTTGTCAGTTGTCCCCTGTGTAGAAATGGGGACATTGATTTTCTGTCATGTTGTCAGTTGTCCCCTGTGTAGAAATGGGGACATTGATGTTTCTGTCATGTTGTCAGTTGTCCCCTGTGTAGAAATGGGGACATTGATGTTTCTGTCATGTTGTCAGTTGTCCCCTGTGTAGAAATGGGGACATTGATGTTTCTGTCATGTTGTCAGTTGTCCCCTGTGTAGAAATGGGGACATTGAAGTTTCTGTCATTTTGTCAGTTGTCCCCTGTGTAGAAATGGGGACATTGATGTTTCTGTCATGTTGTCAGTTGTCCCCTGTGTAGAAATGGGGACATTGATGTTTCTGTCATGTTGTCAGTTGTCCCCTGTGTAGAAATGGGGACATTGATGTTTCTGTCATGTTGTCAGTTGTCCCCTGTGTAGAAATGGGGACATTGATGTTTCTGTCATGTTGTCAGTTGTCCCCTGTGTAGAAATGGGGACATTGATGTTTCTGTCATGTTGTCAGTTGTCCCCTGTGTAGAAATGGGGACATTGATGTTTCTGTCATGTTGTCAGTTGTCCATTGTGTGGAAATGGGGACATTGATGTTTCTGTCATGTTGTCAGTTGTCCCCTGTGTAGAAATGGGGACATTGAAGTTTCTGTCATGTTGTCAGTTGTCCCCTGTGTAGAAATGGGGACATTGATGTTTCTGTCATGTTGTCAGTTGTCCCCTGTGTAGAAATGGGGACATTGATGTTTCTGTCATGTTGTCAGTTGTCCCCTGTGTAAAAATGGGAACAATCAATCGTCTTGTATGTTATAATGGGCTGTCTCTTTTCATTTATTTGCAGTGCAGCCAAGCAAGATGAATCCAGCGACTCGGAGGATGAGGACAGATGGCTGAGGCGTCGCGAGCAAATCAAACACAACATTACATCGCGCACCATCACCACCTCCACCATCACCACCACCGCCGCTCTGCCAGGTCTGTAGCTCATGGAGTTAATAGGCAAGGATGGCGCTAATACTATGCCTCTCCCCATCCTCTAAACACCATCACTAAAATTAAAGAGAAAATATAGTGTAGTATTTTTTTTTCGTCCACTATTCTGTTATTATATCTCCAAAACATTTCCAGTTAGTTGGTGTTGTGTGCTGTTTTAATTTCTATTTTTTATGTTATTATTTAATATAGTATAAGTTGATGGGGTAATATAATATAATATAATATAATGTAATATAATATAATATAGTATAGTATAGTATAGTATAGTATAGTATAGTATAGTATAGTATAGTATAGTATAGTATAGTATAGTATAGTATAGTATAGTATAGCATAGCATAGTATAGTATCGTATCGTATCGTCGTTTCGTGTCGTGTCGTGTCGTGTCTTGTCTTGTCTTGTCGTGCCGTGCCGTGCCATGCCATGCCATGTCATGCCATGTCATATGATATAATGTAAAGTAATGTAATGTAATATATTATATAGTATTATATTTATATAGTATTATATAGCATTATATTATATTATATTATATTATATTATATTATATTCCTATCCTTTCCTATCCTATCCTATTCTATCCTATCCCGTAACTCGGAGGTCGTAGGGGCACCACAGATGATCTTTTAACCAGCGTACTCCATCTTTCCCTGTCCTCAGCAACCCTGATGGTTTCGCTCAGTGTCAGACCAGTCCATTCTCGAATGTTGTCCTCCAATCTCTTTTTCGGTCTCCCTCTTCTTTTACCTCTTTGCACTGTGCCTTGCAGGGTGGTCTTTGCAACACCTGATGATCTGGTGACGTGGTCATACCATCGGAGTTTCTGTTCTTTCACCACTGTGAGCAGGTCATCGTGTTGTCCAATGGCTTGTGTGATGGTCTGTCGGACTTCATCGTTGGTGATGTCTAGGAAATGCCCAGAAGTCTTCTGTAGCATCTCATCTCCATGCTTTGTATTCTTTGTTGTAGTTCGGCTGTGAGGGGCCATAGTTTTAGCAAGCATATAGAAAGTTGGAGATGACAAGGGAGCGCAAGTCTTACCTTGGAATGTAGGCTGATGGTCCTATCTTTCCAAATTGGCTTTAACCTCGCCAGGATAGCAGTTGTTTGTGCGATCCTGGAGAGGACTTCCTGTCGGGACCCATTGTGTGATACAATGGCTCCTAAATATTTGAAGCTATGCACTGTGTTGAGGGATTGGCCTTGGACTTTGATGTCCGTGTTGATGCCATTGATGTTGTTTTTCATCATTTTGGTCTTCTCTGCACTTATTTCTATTCCATAGGCTCTGGAGGTGGTGTCAAGTCTCTGTACCAGCTGTTCAAGTTCTTGTTCCTCTCCAGCCAATCCATCAATGTCATACGCAAAACGAAGTTTGGAGATTGCACTTCCTGTATGCTGACTGTGCCTTCGTGATCTGCAAGGGCATCTGACATGATGCGCTCTAGGAAGATGTTGAAGAGTGTTGGATAGAGTATGCATCCCTGACGCACACAGATTGTTGTTCTGAACCATTTTCCGATGGTGCTGCTGTGGATGACTGCACTGGTAACCTTGTCATATGGGCTTATGATAACTTCAATTATTTTAGGGCTGATGTTTACACTCTCATGGTTGCCCACAGAGCTGCATGCCAGACTCGGTCAAACGCCTTTTTGAAGTCTACGAACACATGGACCTGTTGGAGCTGTAGGTGTTTCTCGCAGATTATTCTGAGGTTGAAAATCTGTTCAGTGGTACTTCGCCCTGCCCTTTTTTTTTTTTTTTTTTTTTTTTTGTTTTGTTATTTATTTACCACAAATATACAATAAATAATACTTTCCCAGAAATACGCACACGATAACAACCAAAATACAGTTAATAGAGACTACACAATCATGTGTACACTACACATATCGACAAAACGTAAAATTCTCTATGTACATTAATGAGCAAGTGCAGGCATACAATTATCATATTATGTTTCTGTTCAAACCATTGTACTTTAAAAACAAATTCAATAAAAATATACTGAAAATAATATAGTCTAGCAATACTGATTATTTTGTTATAGTTTTAGGTATGTCACACCCTCTCTCGATCATTGGGACTAAAACAAAATAAACCTTTTTTTATTTCTTCCCCTCCCATTCCCCCACTGCTATAGTATATACAACATAATTATAACAATAACTTATATATAATCTTTTCTTTTTTTTTCTTTTTTTCTTCGCCCTGCCCTGAATCCTGCTTGTTTTTCAGCTATGATTTGTTCAGCTTGGGGTTTCAACCTGTTGAGCATTATTTTCAGGAGGACCTTGCTGAGATAGCTGGTAAGGCTGATGGTGCGGTAATTTTCACATTCCTGAAGGTTACCTTTTTTGGGAAGAGTGATTACAAGCGACTGGGTTCATGGTGTAGGCCACTCCTTACTCTGCCAGATCTTGTTACAGATAATAGTGAGTGCGTAAATCATTGCTTCTCCTCCTGCTTGAAGCAGTTCCGCGGGTATGTTGTCCAGATTGCACTGCTGCCTCAACTTCTTCTCGGAGAGTTGGGAGGATTTCTTCTCCTTCTCTGTTCTCAGGACACGCTAGAACTGATGGGTCTCCGTTTGGTGTGTGTTTGTAAGAGTGTATGCATATATATATACCAACCCATTTAATATATATAATAGTATTAATTTATGATGATGATGATGATGATGATGATGATGATGATGATGATGATGATGATGATGATGATGATGATGATGATGATAAGGATGATAAGGATGATGATGATGTTTACTTGTAAGGCACCAAAATTCCTAGTCACAAAATCATGCTAAGTGCACACAATGTATATTGTGATATAATGATAAGGTAACATGTCTGTCATGCAATGGTCAGTGCACACAATGTATATTGTGATATAATGATAAGGTAACATGTCTGTCATACAATGGTCAGTGCACACAATGTATATTGTGATATAATGATAAGGTAACATGTCTGTCATACAATGGTCAGTGCACACAATGTATATTGTGATATAATGATAAGGTAACATGTCTGTCATACAATGGTCAGTGCACACAATGTATATTGTGATATAATGATAAGGTAACATGTTTGTCATGCAATTATGAGATACAATTGCCAGTGTTGTTTCGGCAAACGTTTTAGGCCCAGCAACCCTCAGCCAAACCGTGTGATCAACCTCCAACACCAGGGCCAGCCGCACCAGCCCCCCAAGGCCACATCATCCCGCGGCGTGTCCACAGCATCGCACGGAGTGTCTACCGCATCATGCGGAGTATCTACCACATTGAGCGGGGCTGGGGACTCGGGGTCAGGGGTCGCGGACAGGTCGAAGGTGGACAGTAACTTGGCGGAAGAAGAGAAAGCTGCACAGCTGGCCCGAGAGAAGGAGAAGGAGAAACAGAAAGAAGCTGCCAGGTTGGTGTTAGCTGGCGTTCTATGATGTAATTACTGTCCCATTTAAAATAATAATAATAATGATAATAATAATAATAATAATAATAATTATTATTATTATTATTATTATTATTATTATTATTATTATTATAAAAATTATAATTATAATAAATATAATAATAATAATAATTATTATTATTATTATAATATTAATAATAATAAGAATAAGAATAACAATAACAATAATAATGATGATGATAATAATAATAATGATGATAATAATAATAATAATAATAATAATAATAATAATAATAATAATAGCAATAGTAATAATAATAATACTTGTGAATGTTGTATGAACCATGTTCCTAAATCAGACTCCATGCGATCTGTAGCCGACATACAATACAATACAATACAATACAATACAATACAATACAATACAATACAATATAATATAATACAATACAATATAACTTTATTGATCTCAAACTGAGAAATTCAATACATGGTCTGCAATCCGACATAAAACTTAAGAGTACATGGACAAAAACTAAGAAACGTATTAGCATATTATGCATACATAATTATATAACACAACATATTCATTTCCTTACTACTTACTATCACATTTGTTCCAACATTAAACATGTCATTTCTCTAAGATACATAGACTGAATATTGCCTTTCGCACAGCACACTTACTATCACATGTATTCCAACATTAAACCTGTCATTTCTCTAAGATACATAGACTAGATATTGCCTTTGTCACTGCATACAGGCTAGCATGTTACATACAACAAACACTCATCTATCACTCAAACATGTGGTCTAAAGGCCAGTCTAGTCGCTGTTACAAGACAACAAAGAAATCAAATGTTATTTTTGGAAATTGTAGATAGACTGCATCCAGTGCCATTAATGAAATGTAGCCAGCGCCACCAATTAGGAAAGAGAGAAAGCAAGTGGACATAACTGCAGAAGTTGACCAGTATTGAGTAATATTTTAGAGTTGGGGGGGGGGGGGAGGACAGGGGGCAGGTAATCCTTTAAAAGTTTGGTACTTTTGTAGCCAGCGTCAGCTTGTGGGATAACTTGCAGCTGAAATCAACTATTTTCAATAGACCATTAGGGCCCCCCAAAATATATGTATGTTTACAGTATCACGACCGACCCTAATTTTTTGGTCCTAAACTTTTTTGGGGGGATCGTCTGGAAAAAAAAGAAAAGTATCGCACCCAAGGTGGAAAAGGTTTTTTAAAAAAAAATTTAAATTTTAACAAAGCCGTCCTACTGATTTTATGTATTTCCTATGTTACTGTAAACATAGTTTTTTGGGTTTGTTTTGGCTTCACAGTAGCATTTTCACCCAAAATGGAGCTCAAATGTGTCTGCCAATGAGATAGGAGTGTACAGTGAAAGTTGAGTTAGATCCTGTATCAGCCAGCGCCTTGAGCAGCTCTTGAGCTGGATAAGTGCTATATACCAGAGATTAAATAAATGTATTTGATAAAAGTTGTTCTCACTTCTGATGAACGGACAGGTGTTTTCTCAATGAAAGTTGACCCAGCGTGTGTGTGTGTGTTTGTGTGTTTTGTAGGCTGGAGCGGGAAAAGAAAGAGAAGATCCGAGCGGCCCGCATCCGGATGCTACACCACCTTGAGGGGCTGAGATCCACTTCCTCTGTATCCGAAACCAAGCCCTGCGCTGAGAACACACCTGTCGTCTTTGATCTGGTTAGTGTGGAACTTTGGTTGTTGTCTGTCGCTGTATTTTGTCCCCCTAATACTACAACTACAGCATCTCACTGATGGTTTTATAGTGAGAGGTGACAGTACTGTTTTTACCATGTGGCAGTATGTAGCAGTTGCTTTTGTCTTTTCGGATCTTTAGAACCTTGTTTGTTTATTTGATACTTTGTTGTATATATCATGTGCATTAAAACAAAAGACCATGCACCCAGGGGTCATTGTAGCCAACAACTAAATGAAGAAAGGTGGATAGAGGATTGGAAGGGGGGGGGGGGGGGGGAGAGGGAATAAATAATGTTACCATAACATCAATGGCAATATTTTAACAGTTTAATTTATCTCTTTCATTTGACCTCTCTTCTCCTACCCTCATTGTGGTTTTAGATAAGGACAATTGAACTGGCAGTAACAATGTCCTACATGGCTGCATGGTGCACACATGTGGAACTGTATGCTCATCCCCCCAAAAATGTTACGCTCTGACGCACACATGTTACATGCCTCAGCGAAAATCATTCTTCCATGAAATCTGACTTTAACCTTGGCTCCTCGTCGCCTCACACTGAGTGAGCAGGCTTAGCTGACATAGAAGGCATAAGACTGAGCGTCAGGCGACGGGCCCATTATAGGCTGGTCTTATCACTGTGAGATGAAATCCGAGATCAGTGATGACATTGTACCACTGTCAGGATCACAGTACGTTTTGTTTCATGCAAATGCCACGCTATTTACAAACATTATCTGCAATGTTCAATAGGGACATACTTTCCAACCACCCTGTATTACTCTCAACACATAACACATTTTATTCGTCCAACAGATTACTTGGAAAAATGTATTTCCGGCTATTCAAAACATAGACCAGTCCTTTGAATGGTAACAAATTACCATGAAATAACAATGATCGCAACAACCACATAGGTCATATAGTGTGAAAGTGGGCAACAAGCTGATATCCACAGACTTGATCAAACATTTTTTTTTTAGTAGGACCTGACAATGTGCTCATCTGGAGAGTACACCCAATGAAATTCAAGATTGTAAAGATAACACTGTTTTTTTAATTTATTTTTTAATTAAATTTTTTTGTATTTTTCTGTTGAGGCGTTGTGTAAGTTTGTTAATTATATATGGTTGTTGCTGTTGCGGCGTTGTGTACGTTTGTTAATTATTTATTGTTGTTGATGTGAAAGGATGCATCTTATGAGCCCAGGCCTTCAGTGCTCCCCAGCTCTCTAGACAAGGAGGAAGTTTTGCTCCTCACCGTCAACCTCTCCAGCAACGGAGAAATCGCTCTGCACAACTCTCGGCCCAGCAAAACTGCCGCTGACTGCAGTAAGTGCTGGCCATTGGATTTGTCTGCATTTTGCTGTACATTGGGGTCAAAACTGAAAAAAAAAACTAATCTACACAAAAAACATGAAATTTGCTTTTGATTGCTTTAAAATTCTTTCATTTTTCAAAGCATCTACTAATATTTAGATTTCAAGGTTGATATAATAATAATAATAATAATAATAATAATAATAATAATAATAATAATAATAATAATAATGTCCACTTTTGCATTGATCTTCAAGGCCAAGGTCATATAGGCCTTAACAAAAGCCAAAAAGTTGACATTGTCAGTGCAATTTGTTCTACGTTTGACTTACAGTACGCATCAACATTGATTTATTGGATCACACATGAGCATCCGATCGGTTATGCACGGTCATTTTCATTATAAGGTCAAGGTCATCGGAAAGGTCGTTTTTGAATGTGCAGAATAATACAACTTTTGCTGTTTGTTTATTTGCTCATCTCTAAATTGCACAGGTGTAGGTCAAGGTCATCTCAAGGTCATAGTCAATATTTTAATTGTAGCCAATTTTGTTGTTGTTGTTGTTGAACTTCACCAATTGTGGGCTTACATTTTCCTGTAGATCTATTGTGATTATGTTCCTTACGGAGCATGCGAGTCACGTGGGCTTTGGCACTTGTATTTTGCCCTTCCGTGCTTTGGAAGAAGGGTCATATCATCAATGCATTCACAAGTACATTTATGATTTCCTTAAGTCCAACAACCTTATTTCAGCAGCACAATCTGGCTTCCAAACCGGCGACTCCACAATAAACCAACTGCTTAGTATATACAACAATATGTCCACAAATTTTGCCCAGGGCACAACCACGCAATCCGTTCTCTTTGACATATCCAAGGCCTTTGACCACCTCTGGCATAAAGGCTTAACTCACAAACTGAACGCTATAGGGATCCGAGGAAACCTTAATTTCTTAAAAACTACATCAGTGATAGAGTGGTTGTCCTTGAAAAGATGAAAAGTCGCAGCCCAGACTTGTTTCAGCCGGAGTTCCTCAAGGGTCGAAAATATTACATCTATTTTGAAACTGTTTGCAGACAACACAAGCATGTCACACAGCGATACAAATCCAAATAGATGAACCGAGATTTTAGTCGGATTTAAGAAAAATTGAGAATTGGTCGCTTACTTGGAAAGTTAAATTTAACCAGACAGAAACCAAACTCCTTATATATATAAAACAATTTTTTTTAGTCATTTGTAATTAATTCTTACCTGCTATTCTTCATATTCCGTTTAATTATTTACTAAACCTTATTATTTTTTTCTTAATTTATTTTAGTATTATTATTTTATTTACTTATTTATTTAAATTGTTGTATTCTTCTTTATTTATATGTAGCTATCAGTTGGTTGTCACTTATTATGTAGAATTTTTGGTATACAGGGTGGGTTTATATAAGTTCGCTTGTTGCCTATCCTGTAAATCATTGTTTGTAATTGTTTTCGTTGAATAAAACCTTTGTTTAAACCATTTCATTTGTGTCTCGTCGTTCGTTTTCAGCCATGAACAGTCTGCCAAAGAGTTACCTGTCCTTGGTGTGTTGGTTGGTCAGCCTCATCCCCCATGATTTCAACGAAGTCAAGCAATGGGTGGCTTACCCTGAAGAAGGCATTCGCAACTACCCAGAGGCGTTCCCGCCGTTCCACGTCATCGGTATGCAGCAGCTTGTGGTAGACGGAAACCTATGTCTTGCTGTGGCCGTATGTCCGTCCCCAGTCTACGTCCTTTATAAAGACGAGCGCAAACAGCTAAAGAAGGGAAAGGTAGGTCTGCTTCTTAGTTTGGGAATTATTGCTTCCTTCTGTGTCTGTCCGTCTCTCCTTTTATTTCAGTCTCAGTGTTTCGGTTTCTCTTCATCTCTGTGTGCCTCTGTCTCTTGCTGTCTTGATCTTATTTCTGTTGTTCTTATATAGTGCAGGCTTTCCCAGTTCAAGCCCTGCTCAAGGAACTGGTAAGGTAAGGATCTAACACAATAATAATAATAATAATAATAATTTATTTTGTATAGCGCAATTCAAACATAAAATGCTTCACAAAGCGCTTGATCACACGCAGCCACACACAGATACACACGCATAATAAATCTATTCTGCATTTAAAAACAAGACAACATGTAAACCTAGTAAAGGTAACAAACCAACAAATAAAAGTATAAAATCAGTCAATCAATCGATAAACTTATATAAAATAAATGAATAATTTCACAGAAAAAATTTAAGAGCGGGACGTTAATACCAAAAGAGGCAGATCAACAATGCCTCATCTAAGATGTAAAGTGTAAATGGTGGTGAGAAACAGCAGTTTTAAAAGTAGAATAATCGTTAAATAACTAAACATCGTTACAACGTATGACAGGCCAGATGAAGAGAATAAAAGCTTGTGTAATGGCATTAATCTGGTTTAAAAAGAAAACATATTTGTGATTCACATAATAATAGTAACAACACCAATAACAATAATAATAATAATAATAATAATAATAATAATAATAATAATAATAATATTAATAATAATAATAATAATAATAATAATAATAGCAGTTTCTAATTTCATTTACAGTGAAAACAAGTTAAGGGGGATCAAATGTCATTTAAAAAAGCAAAACAATTTTAAGACAAGCCACTCACTTGCCGCCTTTTGATAGATAGTCTGAGGCCACAGACAACCTCTCTCTCTACCTCTCTCTACCTCTCTCTACCTACCTCTCTCTCTCTACCTCTCTCTACCTACCTCTCTCTACCTCTCTCTCTACCTCTCTCTACCTCTCTCTCTCTCTACCTCTCTCTCTCTACTTCTCTCTCTACCTCTCTCTACCTCTCTCTAACTCTCTCTCTCTACCTCTCTCTTTCTCTACATCTCTCTCTACCTCTCTCTCTCTATCCCTCTACCTCTCTCTCTCTACCTCTCTATCTACCTCTCTCTCTACCTCTACCTCGATTTACCTCGATCTACCTCGATCTACCTCTCTCTCTACCTCTCTCTCTCTCTATCTCTCTCTCTCTCTACATCTCTCTCTACCTCTCTCTATCTCTCTTGTATGGGGAAAAGGGTAGTTGCCTAAAATTGTTTAAAGATAATGATGAAGATGTTAGTGTGATTGTGTGAGCATGTGTGTTTGTGAGTGATGTGATTTCCAAGTTAAAGTTAAAGGTTAATTATTATTATGTTAATTTCTTAAGTTTCTCTACCTCTCTCTACATCTCTCTCTACCTCTCTCTACCTCTCTCTATATCTCTCTACCTCTCTCTCTCTACCTCTCTCTCTACCTCTCTCTCTCTACCTCTCTCTCTCTACCTCTCTACCTCTCTACCTCTCTCTCTCTACCTCTCTCTCTCTACCTCTCTCTATCTCTACCTCTCTCTACCTCTCTCTCTACCTCTCTCTCTACCTCTCTCTCTACCTCTACCTCTCTACCTCTCTCTCTATCTCTCTCTACCTCTACCTCTCTACCTCTCTCTCTACTCTCTCTACCTCTCTCTCTACCTCTACCTCTCGTTCTGTTTCTCTGTCTATCTCTCGCTCTATGCCTGTCTGTATCTTGTCTCACTCTATTGTCTGTCTGTGTGTAGCTCTGTGAGTCAGATTTGATACGTCCAAGAGCTGCAACGTGAGCGCTTCAGGTGGCGTGAGTTAGGCACTGTATCAGCCAGCGCCTTGAGCTGCTCTTGAGTTGGAAAAGCGCTTTATAAGAATTAATAATAGGTATAAATATGAGCCCCACCGCCGTAACTCAAGTGGTAGAGCGTTCGCCTGGCACACTGATGGCCCAGGTTCCTGTGGGGGTGCAAAATAAAAAGTGGATTTTTTAAACTGTCCCTTTTAGTAGTGTGATTGCTCTGGTGGTTCAGTGTTGATTAAGGTCCCTATCCCTTGTTTCCCGGGATGGTTATTCCATTCTGCCATATCGCCAATGACGTGTGTAGAGGTTAAACCTCAATGTTCATTCAAAGAAATATTAATAATAATTCTTTCACAACAAAATAAACTTTTCAAAACTGATAGTAACTTGAGACATTGTAAACTGTGGTGTTGTCAGTTTTGTCCCTGTGCCATTTCAGAAAGGGGAGGATATGTCCAGGTTCTACAGGTTCGTGGACACCTTCATCTCTCGCCACTCTTTGGCCTCCGTCTTGTCCTGGCCCCGCTACCTTAGCCACGACCTGTCCGAGGACGATGACCTCACAGAGTACCAAACGGCGCTCAGCTTCTCCAACTCTTGCCTGCCCTTTGTGAGCAAACCCATGTCTGCTTACATGCAGGTTGGTGCTGGAAGGAGATCTTGTACCTTTTGTTTGAATTATGAAATTATAAGCAGAGGGTGGCTGGGTTGTGTAATAGGTTGATGTTATGTTCTGGGGGAGTCTGTCCAGCCCCTCTCACCTGCTTCAGACCACCGCCTTTCATGTTACTGCTTAACATTAAATGTTTCAATTTATTGTATTGTATCCATTTAAACCATTGAGGCCAATGTGTTCCCCCCCCCCCCCCCCCCTCCCCTGTGGTATAGGATGACATCAAAGAAACAACATGATTTATCAAGGGTACAAGATTCCAAAAATCTTTATTACCAGTTAAGTGAACGCACAAGGAATATTCTTCGTTCAGTGCTGCAGCATATCCTCCAGTTCTACACCATCACCTCATAGCATCGTGGTGACAGACTTTGGCTGGATCGGGTCATGGGACATGAAGGACTAATCTGTCTCTTGTACATCGTTTATACAGGGATTTAATTTTTTAATTAGATTGATCAATTTGTTGGCTGAGTGGTTTATTCACTGACTAGTAGACTGTATGTTTGAATGGCTGTTTGTTGCAGATCCACAGGGAGCCAGGAGCTGTGGAGAACATTTTTAACAAGGATGTGGGCTTCTTCTGGCAGACAGTGGACGCCACAGAGGTTGTTTACCAGCATGGATGGAAGGACGTAGGGGAGGAGAATCCTCCCCAGAACACTCTGTTCCTGCTGTCTAAACAGGCTTTGTTCAGACCTAGGGTAATGATTGTAACCAAGCAGCGTTCGTTATATATATATTAAATAAACAATAAACTTATACTACATACTGAAACTTGGAATGATAAAAACAAAAGAAGACTTTTTTTTGTTTTTCATTCAATACTTCATTCACACTCATTTATTCCTCATGAAGACGACATTGACGTTAAATTAGAATTAATCACATTATAAATTTTCAGGATGATGAAGAACTTGTATGGATGGCAGATGATCTTGTCTCAGTTGCACAGTCAATGTTCGATAAAGATGGCAGTCCTATGACTATGGCACGATGATGATGAACAGCTCCCCAATGTCGATGAATAGATTACTGCATTATTTTTCCTTGATTACATCCAACATAAAAACCCTAAAACAGACAATGTGAACAAAATCCTTAACGTTATGTCATAATATTATTTCTACCTTAAATCTATTCATAATGAACATTCGCCGCTCTTCTTAGGGCAAAACAACGGTCATTTTCTCCATTTTATGACCTTCACTATTCAAGTCCTTATTCTAAAATACATTTCCATCAAAATCTATATTATTATATTCCTTAATATCCAAGTACTTATTCTATATTATATTATCTATTGGTCTACGTACCTCCAAAGAGGGCTGGACACGAATATTACATTAACAAACACACAGCTCTACATTCACACACCCATTTTCTTCCGATCATTATAACGAATACCGGAAATGGCGAAATGTGCGTCATCATGTACGATAATGACGTAAAACAATTTTATTTTGCACTAGTATCGAGAGTTGAACAGACTTTTATGTAAGTCAATTCCTTACAATGATGTCGATAATGATGATGATGATGATTGCAATCTTTTAAGGCATAGGACAGACTTGCCTACCTTACGTTCGTTCACCGTATTCGTACGCAATTTAGCCTCAGAGTATGGTCGTGTGGGCAGTCCGCTAAAACAGTAATCAATTTTTTGTAAATTTATTATTCATTTGTGTTATTCTGATTAAAGTTGCCCAGTGCAGTTACTTCCCTTACTGAGGTGGCGCAAGCACACATATCATAAGTTCCATGCACTTGTGTTCGCCTTTCCTCCATTCTGCTCAGTGCTGTGTACCAGGGCGAAAAATGAAGTGAAACTGTGATGCAGTTCTTCTGATCCCAATAAAGATGAACCAAAAGCTAATTAAAAAAAAAGTGTGATCTCCAACATCAAGCTCCCCTACGGCCACAAGGCTATGGGACTACTTTTACCTTTACCTTTACCTTAATAAAAAGCAGGCCAGAAAAAAATCTTTTTTGAAAGCTTACAACGAAAGTGTCCTTGCCTGACTACATCTCCAAAAGGGCCGGAGTTTGCAAAATGCACTTTGTGCTAAATCCATTTCATCATTGCACATGACGGTCGCAACGACTGCTCCCATATCACCAAAATCACATGAAAAGTTTGAAGAAGCTGCTAAAAACCATATGTCCATCAAAAGCCTTTTCTAGGCGCAGACGAAATCCATTGGTGCCGAACACATGCATACATTGTAACCTGAAGCATGTGTGATGTGTTGTTTAGGTGAAAAAAAGTTTATTTGCCTTCTTCTGCAAACATTGACCTGAACTCTTCACTTGTCTTTTGATTTTATACTTTGTAATATTATTTGCTTAGTAAACATGCATTTCTATATGTATATCAATACACTTTGTGCACCACATCAATTTTAATGTGTTACAAAAAGACAAAAGTCCGTTACACAAAAATCTGGTCACAGCTTCCAAAATCTGGTTTTGAGCTGCCTGAAGTACTGTCAACACGTTTTTTGGGTAGGCAAGTCTGATAGGATTCCATATGGGTGAAGAACAATAGGAGCCCAGCCATCAATGCTAAAAACATTTTTACAAACAATGCAAAGTCTTTTGTGTAAGGATTTCACAGTTGAAAAAGATTATTAGAGATTATATTATTATTATTATTATTATTATTATTATTATTATTATTATTATTATTATTATTATTATTATTATTATTATTATTATTATCATTATTATTATTATATTTAAAAAAAATGTTTTGTGGGGAAGGGGGAAGGGGTAAGGAGAGGAAGAGATGGGTTGAGTACAATTCAGCAATGTCATAAACTGTTTGGAGTTCATATACATAACCTTGATCTGTGTTCAAGGATGGTTTCCTTAGTTTAATTTTGGATAGCTTGTGTAGAATGTTGCCTAGTTGAGCTAACTCTCCAACGCACCGAGCAACAAGTATGTGGCTCAAGGTAGATCCTGTTTTTAGCCAGCGCCTTGAGAAGCTGTTATTATTGTTGTTTCATAAAGGTGGTGCATGAGACTTTGCTGCGAGTGGTCAGCCAGAGCCTGGACGTGTGTGGCCTTCGCCTTCTCTATCCTACCTCTGAAGGGCCCGCTGAGTCCGCCAGGTCTGCGTCTGCTTGTGCAGCCAGGGTGGCCTCCCCTGATATCAGTTCAGAGGGTGTGACCCCAGTGCTGGCGGTAGCTGTGAGAGGCCCCCACGCTCGCATTCGACTGACCTCCATCATTGGTAAGGAGAGAGTGGAGGAGGAAAGGTAGGAGGGAGAGGCAGTGTGGGAGGGTGAGAGAGAGAGATAGGGAGGCAGGGAGGAGGGGGAAGAGGGGAGGGGGGCAGTTAAAAATCTTATAGGAAACCAATTTTAGTTCAATGCGTGATGTTAGTTTGGTTAACTTCGCTTTAATAGCTTCATTGACTTACTGTTATTTTATTTTTTATTTTGGTGTCATTGCTGCAATGTTGTTGACTCATGACAGCTGATCTAGGCATTTCTAAAATACAGTCAGCTTCGCTATTTTAGTAATAAATTAAACTCCAAAGGCGCAAACTTCACCTGCTTAAAAACAATGGAAGAGTCACACTACGCAAAATTATTATCGTATGAGTAAATCTGTAGAATGGAAATATGAAAACTTACAGATAGCTATGGGTTGTTTTTGGGGGTTGGGGGGAGGAGGGAGTGGGGGTATTTATTGTGACCTAGACAGAATAGTCTTACCGATCTCTTTGGCATATATAACCTTCTCCATGTTTTTATTTTCTTTTCTTTTGTACTTCTTTTTTTTAAATGTTAGTGTGTGTGATAAATATGTATGCATGTTAATTTGAGTTTAATATGTGGTTGTGTTGTTTGTAATGATGTTCATGGATTTTTGTTTTGCTGTAAAAGATGTTTTAACCCTCCTCACAGTACCCCCTCATTCCCCCTTTTTGGCTAAAATGCCCCCTTGGGTTGAGAACTTTCATAAATGTGGATATTGAATCTCCAAAATGACTGCGTGTCAGCATGTAGGTAAGTGTGTATTCATGAAAGAAAGAGAGAGGGAGGGAGAGAGAGAGAGAGGAGGAAGGAAGGAGGTAAAAGGCAGGATGGGCGCTGTTATACATGCTAAAGCATGTTTGTTGTGTCACAAGTGTTGGTGTTATATAGTATGTAGATATGCATTAAAACCATTGGTGTGTTAGAAGTTTTATAATTATTAATTGCTGCTTTAACACAAAACAAGTTTTTAATCATTTTAAGTCATCCCCCCATCACCTATTTTATTCCTTTCATGAAGTATAGTAGATTTTTTTCAATTGTGGAACACTTTGAGAAAGATATCTGCGTACTGCGTGTGTATGTCTGTAAAAGAGAGAGAGAAAGGTAGAGAGGGATTGTATGCATGATGTGTAATCTTAGCTCACCTTGTATAAAGTGGTCAATGTTTGGTTTTAAATTTTTACCCCAGCGCTATGATCGTGCTTTTTGTGTTAAATACATTTTCATTCATTCATATTCATGTTCATTCCCTCTCAGGTTATAACGTTTATCTTGGTTTGTTGTTTGGGGTCCAAAATTAGAATCGTGTTAATTTATTTGTCCATTTGTGGCTCATTATTGTAACACATTTGGATGCTAGTAGTGTTCTGTACGTAGTATTCCATTCCATCCTTTTCTCTCTGTATGAATAGGTCCCATGGACTACGCTTTAGCCAAGCGCACGGACCCTACGTCCTTGGTGGCTGCCTATGGCAACCGCCGCAACGGCTTGCAGATCTTTTGCCCCAGAAACGTGGACCGCGCCAACACGGAGCTGGTACGATGGTTTGGGGGCCGGGTGGCAGAGCAGGGCAGCTTGGAAGTGGGCCAGCCGTACCGACTTAGGGATGGGGAGTCCCTCACTGCTGCAACCTCTGGGGGAGGGGGAGGAAAGGGGAAGAGGAGGAGAAGATCCGGTGGATCTAGCTCAGGTAAACATATCCAGTTAATACAGATCCTATCTTACAGGAAAATTCATACAGGCTGTATTATGAAAAAGGAAGAGGTTCCTTACAGTCAAACTGGAAATTTATTCTGTTTTTTATGTCGGACGTTTCAGAGAAGCTTGCACCGCATGAACAAGTATTTTTATTAAAGTTCTTTTCTTTTTTTTTCTATTTTGTTTGCAATAACTTTTTGGATGAAAGGTTGCTAGACATTCTCCACATGCATGGTCACTTGGGTGTTTTACGTTTGAAAGATACAAACTACAAACACTTCTGCTTGGTAGCTTGAGCTTTGGATTTACAGTCGCTGCAGACCAAACGGGCACAAGAGTGCACAGTATAATAATTTTTCTGAATTCGTTTTTTCAAAGTACTACAATAAGGTATACAAGAAGAACAGGAAGTGTTTAAGTGTCACCCAATAGGTCAATTCTTTTTTTTTCTGTCAGAAGAAAAAGAAACATAAAATTGAAACAAATAGCATAAAATTTGCCCAATTTTTGCCATTATTTAAAAGGATTCTTCAGGGTAAAATATTACAGCATAACCAATTTATGTTCCAGTTTTAACAATAATAATATTGAATGCTATACTTGCCTTATTCCTAAATCAGAGGGACATCCTACATACACAACAAACACATATTCATCTCTCAACCATGTGGTGTAAATGCCACATTGCTCTTAGAAAACGTAAATCGAAATCGATTTTTATTTTTGAAATGTTAGATGAGCTGCATTCCATGCCATTATTGAATAAAATTTAGATTTACAGCCTCTGCAGACAATATAAGCAGGGACACAAGGTGCGATGTAGGTCTGAATTCATTTGATCTGTTTCAGATCTGTTCTTTGAAGACAAACCTTCCCGCCCACCAGCAGCCTTGGCGGCCTCCACATTGAGCCACGTGGTGATGGTGATATCGCCCATAGTGCCCATCTCTCTGCTGGGCTTCCTTGTCTCACTGATGCAGCAGAAGGCGGCTTTTCAGCCACGAGGCACGCGCAGGCTGTGTCTGTCCATAAAGAAGGCTAACGCACTGGGTCAGTGAGGGATAGTTGATATGAATTCTATTTCAAATAGTTTGGTACCTTGCTGTTTCTGTTGCCAGCTAGCCTGTTTGTGGATATTTGTTTCGCGTGACGCTGATACCCTGACGAGCTGATAACACCGCCATGTGTAACTCTGACACAAGTCCACACACTTAAAAACCCCTCGTAGGGGTGCCGGGGGTTTCAGTATAAATAGTGTCCCCACTTTCTGGAAATTTAGTGCTTTAAATTCCCACTGTTGCTGTCTTTTTCTTTTATTCTTTCTCATTCCTACTCTGTTCTATCAATCTACTGTACAGTCTTCTTCTTCTTCGCTAACCCCTTGGGGTCATGAGCAATCTTGCCACTGTAGATTGTTCTAACCTATAAAGGGAAAAGTGAAAGCCCCAGTTGAAAACCTGTCTTGCCTTTGTAGGCATGACTGACTCACTGCGGCAACAGTTCCCCCCCCCCCCCCCCCCCCCCCCCCCTCCGTTGGAGTGCCGGGGGTTTCAGTATAAATAGTATCCCCACTTTCTGGAAATTTAGTGCTTTAAATTCCCACTGTCGCTGTCTTCCTCATTTGCTCTTTCCCATTCCTGATCTGTCCTATCACTCTGCTATACTATCTTCTTCTTCGCTAGATCAATGACCTACCTTTTTTCTTGAAAACTCTTCCTGGACAAGACTCCTTGTTTGTGTATGAGGTCTGTTGGATCAGCTTGGGAGTGTTGGACGCTTTCTGCCGGGTGGTCACTAGGGCTTCCTATGATTGTATTATTTAGCACTATAGGCATTTTATATGTATGTGTTTTGTTGATGATTTATAATGATGTTTGTATTCTATTTTGTTTTTGTAACCGGGGGTTCGAGTAGTTGGGGTAAAGCCTCAGCCGTCCCCTGCGTGGGATGTCTTTATTGTAAAGTGACTGGCCGGTGGAGGGCATTCAATTTTCCCACTAGGGTTGTTTCGGCAGATCTTTTATGCGGATTGGGGGTTGTCCGGTCCTGATTTGGCTCGGAAGAGTCCGCTGGACCTAAAGCAACAATCAATCAATCAATCAATCAATCAATCTTCTTCGCTAGACCATCACCTATCTTTTTTCTTAAAAACTCTTCCGGGACAAAACTCATTTGTGTGTGAGGTCTGTTGGATCAGCTTGGAAATATTGGTTGCTTTCTGGCAGGTGGTCGCTAGGGTTTCCTATGATGTTATTATTTGTCAATGTAGCCATTTTATATATATATATATATATATATGTTTTGTTCATATTTTATAATGATGTTTATATTCTATTTTGTTTTTGTAAACGGGGGTTTGATAAATTACGAGTAAAGCCTCAGCGTCCCTGCGTGGGATGTCTTTATTGTACAGTGACCGGCTGGTGGAGTGCCTTCAGTGTTACCACTAGGGTTGTTTTGGCAGATCTTTTATGCAGATCAGGGGCGAGTCCTCTTTCAGCGAAGTTGTGGTCTTGATTTTGTGGTCCTGATTTGGCTAAACTGATCCTGATTTGGCTCGGAAGAGTCCGCTGGGCCTAAGGCAATAATAATGTAATGTAATGTAACGCACTTAAACCACTAGCAGCAGAGAAAAGGAAATAGATCTTTCCTAATGTTCCATTGTTTCCACGAGGATAGGATCCAATAAAGATTATGTCCAGGATGCTGCAGTTTAACCACAGTCCTCCTACTTTCTTTGATGTGACAATCACAACCTAAAGCTTCTAATTGTCGCAAATAGTTTGTGTAATTTACCTGCTTCCATGCAGATATATTGCGATACATTAAAGTTTGATAGTACTGTTTACAGTTTATGGCACTGATGATGATGATAATGATGATGATGATAATGATAATGATGATAATGATGATAGTTTATTTAGTCTTGTATAGCTCAGGTCTCCACAGAAACAGTTCAAGTTCTGTGAGCTCAAGAAATAAAAATAAATTAATTAAAAATGGCCCTCAGTTGCGAAAAGGCAGAAAACGACTATTGACCAGATGTAAAGAGGTAATGTCTTCAAGGCTTTCTCGAAAGTTTCTGGTGACTGTGACTGCTTCAAAACTAGGGGCAGACCGTTCCACAATTTTGGCGTAGAGTTCGCAAATGTACGATAGCTCAGAGGTTTGTTATTTGCATGGTTCGTACGCTCCTTGAACCTCCTTGAATCTCCTTGAATTTTCGATGTCTTGTTCAAGGGCCCTTGAATCTCCTTGAAAAACGCCAAATTGGCTGAGCTCCTTGAAAACTCCTTGAAATTTCAACCAGTGTATCTATCCATTGCTTGACCTAGAGATTTTATTGTCAAGTGTTTAAAAAAGGCCATTGAAAAATATAAATTTATAAAACAAAAATTATATTATTTGTGTTGTCAACTGTTCGACGATCGTAACTTTTGTCGTCTGCTAATGATAAGGGAAGGAACCACCACTGGAAATTGTTGATTTCCTTGCTGTCGCACATGCGGAATTGTTGGTTTCGTACATCCTTCGTTCTAACGCGCGATGTACAGAAAGTATGAAAACAGTGAAAAGGACAGCGAAACCGCGCGTGTTTGTTTACTGAATGGGTAAAAATGCCTGGAGGCGATTGTGTGTTGAATCTTTTGTGGTTATCGAAATCTGAATATGCAGGGTGGCTGCTTGAAAAGAAAGGGAACAAGCATATGTGTTTCTGCTGCGTCTGCTAAAAAATTATCGACGTGAAAGTGATGTGTTACTGTTAGCTGTTCAGCACACTCATGAAAGCAAAAAAGGACTATCAAGATCTTAGGGCTTTTGTGAGGCAGTTGTTACTTTTGTCCCATGGGCAAGCAACTGTCGAGAGAAGATTCTCAACCAACTAAGAGATCAGCACTGAAAATCTCTCCTAGCAGTCCTTGGTTGCTCGCCAACAAGTGCTGAACGGTATCAGGAAAATTGGTGGAATCGACAAGGTGGACATCACCAAGGAGCTGCTATTATCAGCATCTTCTGCAAGGAGAAAGTACCACGACTACCTTGATCAACAAAAGAAAGACCAGGAACATGCACAAGTGGCAAAGAAGAGGAAGGCACAGGAAGACTCTAGCTGTTGCTGATTTAAGAGAGAAAAAAGAAGAATGGAGAAGGATGCACAGCCCCTGACTCAAATTCAAAAGGCAGACAAGCTTGCTGAACAAGAGTGTGCGCTGAGACTCTTGACTCAGTCAAATGCGCTGAGGAGCAAATCCAAGGAAATAAAGACCAGCTGGAGATTTCCTGTCAGATTGATGAAGAAATGGAAAAACTGAAATATTATAACTGAAAACTCATTCATCTGTATGAAGTGAATTATACAGGGTGAGCACAAAAACACTCCTTGATTTAATTTATATATTACGAGAAAAGTTGAGTGAATATTTTTACAAGCTTGGTGTCTACAGTAGCAGAAATTAACAAAGATTTATGTGATATGGGTTGATTTCAAAGGCACTCTTGTTGCCCGGCAAACATCAATGCGATAATCAAGCTCAGTCCAGACTTTCTGCAGCATATCTGGAGTAATCGTGCGAAGAGCTTCGGTGATACGTTCCTGCACTTCCTCCATGGTCTGGGGCAAGGGAGGGATGTAAACTTTGTCTTTGACATATCCCCACAGGAAAAAGTCACAGACCATTAGGTCTGGTGATCTTGGGGGCTATTTGCAAAACACTTGGTCGCGTTGTCCAGCACGGCCAATCCATCGGTTGGGTAGGTTTGTGTTGAGAGAAATGTGCGGACATTGACAGACCAGTGTGGCGGTGCACCATCCTGCTGAAAAATGTAGTCATCACCTTCAGCAGCTAGTCTTGGCAGCAACCAGTTCTGTAACATCTCGAGGTAGGTTGGGCCAGTGATTGTTAATCCTTCAAAGAAAAAAGGTCCATACACAGCCCTCTCTGTTACTGCGCAAAACACATTTACTTTGGGAGAGTTACGTTCAAACTCGAGAGTGGCGTGAGGATTCTGAGTCCCCCATATTCTCACATTGTGTCTGTTCACCTTTCCACTCAAGTGGAAGGTTGCTTCATCACTGAAGACTATCTTTGACAGCAGATCAGGATCATTTTCCATTGACTCCTGTAAACTGTGGCAGAAATCATAGCGCATTCTTTGGTCTTGCGGGGGTATAACTTTTGGACCAGTTGCAGTTTATAAGGTGTAAACCTCAAGCGTTTGCGTAAGATCTTGCATACTGTGCTTTGTGGAAGTTGTAACTCTTGGCTACATCTGCGTGTCGACTTCTTGGGGCGGCGAAGATACGTGTCTCTGACCCTCTCGACAACTTCCTCTGACACTGCTGGGCGGCCGGAATGTCCCTTTCTCTGATCACAGATGCATCCTCTCTCAATGAAATCACTGTGCCACTTCAAAATCGACTTTTTAGAAGGTGGATTGTTGTGATGGATGTGTCTGAACGAACGCTGCACAATTGTAACACTGTTTGATTTTCCAAATTCCAAAACACACCAGCTACGTTGTTGTGGGGTGTACGCCATCTTGGATTGGACTGCCACCTAGCGGGTAAGATTAAAATTGGGACCTGGAAACAAAAATTCATTAATTTCTGCAACTGGCGACACCAATTTTGTGAAAATAATCACTCAACTTCTCATTTAATGAATATTTGAAACCAAGGAGTGTTTTTGTGCTCACCCTGTATATTAGCTGGTGGTGGTACCTCTTTCTGACTTTTTACAGTTCTCTAACTTGTGTCTAAGGACAACATGCTTCACAATTATTGTTTAAATGGGTATAGACTCCGTAATCTGCATCATCATTATAACTGCAACTGTATAGACATGCAATATTTATAGGTGTAGATTTCATAATCAATATCAACATCAGTATCACCATCAGATTCATGACTGCAAACAATTTATGGATATCACTGGGTTAGAGATTTTATCCTTTATTTTGACTACTTATCAATTCTTATGCGCGTTTACAATTTTTTAAAATCTCCTTGAATTTTTGGAAAAACTCCTTGAAATCTCCTTGAAAACTCCTTGAATTTTTTTACAACAATTTGAGTATGAACCATGTATTTGTGTTGTCAGTACGTGCACGAGGGAATCTCAAGTGGCACTGAGCTCTGGTACTATTGATAGCAAGAAAGAGGGAGGGACATTTTAAGCTTGCTTTTTGAAAAATTCCAGATCCATTGTGAGGCAATACCCAGGAGACTGTCACAAGTGTAAGCTGTCAATGTATATGTTTGTGTTTTGTGTTTTAGGCATACCCTCAGCTCTGCACGCCTTGTTCTGTCCCGGCTTGAACCTGGACGTAGCAGACATCGACAACATCGGCCCCCAACAGGAGAGTTGCTCCCCTTGCTGCGTGCTGGTTTTGGAGCGTGAGAATGCGGTGCACCATGCAGCCTCTCTGGTTATGATCCTGGCCATGGAACTGAGGACGGAGGATGTTGTGGGTGAGTGTTGTTATTTGTGAGACAGAACAGTGATGGTGGCCTCCCTTGTTCACCAGCCTGCACAACTATTTGTTGGCCTGGCTACAAAATAAACATCCACAGGTAAGGAGACCTAAATTTGAAGGTTTTTGCTCACTCTTTGGAAAAATGAATTTACCCTAAAATTGGCATTTTTATAACATTAATCAATGATAATGTGGGCTTTTAATTGCTCAAGCCAGCTGCTAAAGTTTGAATTTTCCATTCCGGTTCTGACAGGGACTCCCCTGTGGGGTGCCGGTGGTTTCAGTATAAATAGTATCCCCACTTTCTGAAAATTTAGTGCTTTAAATTCCCACTGGCGCTGTCTTTCTCCTTTGTTCTTTCTCATTCCTACTCTGTTCTATCAATCTACTATATTATCTTTTTTGCTAGACCAGTCACCTACCTTTTTTCTTGAAAAATCTTCTGGGACAAAACTCTTCATTTGTGTGTGAGGTCTGTTGGATCAGCTTGGGAATATTGGATGCTTTCTGCCAGGTGGTCACTGGGGCTTCCTATGATGTTATTAGTTGGCAATGTAAGCATTTTATATGTACGTGGTTTGTTGATTTATAATGATGTTTGTATTCTATTTTGTTTATGTATGTTTGATTAATTAGAGTACATGTATAGCCTCAGCATCGTTGTTGTTGTTGTTTGTAGATTATAGTCACACGACACTTTCGCATATAGGTGACTACTGGACCGATTTATACTGACACCAGCGGGCCAGTTGTTGGTAAAGGGGAAAATAATATGATCACACGTTGACCAATCCGGGATTCAAACCAGCGACCTTTCGGTTACTAGCAAGACGCTCTTACCGACTGAGCTACCCGGCCCCTCCTAAACCTCAGCATCCCCTGCGTGGGATGTTTTTATTGTACAGTGACCAGCTGGTGGAGTGCCTTCAGTGTTACCACTAGGGTTGTTTTGGCAGATCTTTTATGCGGATCAGGGGTGAGTCCTCTTTCAGCGAAGTTGTGGTCTTGAGTTTGTGGTCCTGATTGGGCTCTTTGCCGTCCTCTGGTCCCTGTAAACAATGAACAACTAACTAATCTGACAAGGAGTGATTTCCCCTGTTTTTAATGGTCCATTGATACCATAACTGTGTGACCTTTGACCCTATTTGTGAGTGAACCATGCGGTTTGAAGACTGTCTTTGGTGTCTGCGGTAGGGTAGGGTCGGTCTATTTTATCAACCTAAAACAAAAAATCCTACGAGCGATTTTTTTTTTTTTTAATTTTTTTTTTTAACAGGTTCTACCTCTTACCGGTTTTGATAGCCTGATATTTTTAGCTCCAGAATGTTGGCTTACTCGCCAACATACGGTCCTGATTTGGCTCGGAAGAGTCCGCTGGACCTAAAGCAACAATAAATCAATCAATCAACTCGCCAACAGCTGTTGCTATCAATAGGCACAACAACTACGCCATTTTTTATTAAGAAAACAAACTATACTTTCCAAAGACTTATTTTTTGTTGTAAGGTTCCTTTTTTTAAACATTGGGGCAACACTCACTGTGAATGTGAAAAGGATCTGTGGAGGGTGCATGGTCACAATGGGTCCCTTTTAAATGAAGAGGAGACAGGGGTACAAGCCAAGGGAGATAAAGCACAGCAGCTTACTAAGTTCTCTACACAGTTGTTCAGGAGTTACCAATCAACTGAAATACAGATCCAGATAACACAAGCACAAACACCACTACTGCGCCCACGTACATGAATGTAGATTTTACCATGCAACATTTGGCAGTGAGAGCAAACCCCGGTGCAGCCTTGACGAAATTATTTGTGATGTCATTTCCAGAATGGATGAAGAGCCGGACGTCGGCCAAGTTTGAGCTGCCAGACCTGTTTCATGTGACGGAGTATTGTGACGCTGTGCTTAACACCACTGGAGGCAGCTTCAGCAGGGTACGGGTTTGTTTCTAATGGTGACAGCTTGGTTCCTTGCAGAAGCAGACCTTTCAATAATTGTTGTTGTTGCTGTAATTGCCTGAACTTTTTTTTTTTTTTAAACTGTGTTGATGCAGTCTTTTGTTTAGTGTGGAGGTGTGTTGCCAGGTTAAAGTGCTATATTTTTGTCTGATTTATTTTGATTAGTACAACTTAACTTAATCTGATGAATACAAATTGATACAACAGTAACTCTGACATATGTTTTAAAATAATGAAGTATTGTTCCCAATGAAGATGTCCCTGTCAAAATTGACAGGATGACACTTTGAAGGTAAGGTGACAGTCTTTCTGGAATATTCCTGCACTCTACATAGGAAGACCACTGTGGGTTGACAGCAAAGCGTGTGATGGCTGTTTCCACCTTGAGTTTGTAGGTCTTCGTCACACACAGGCTGGGTCACTGTGCTGAAGTGGTGTAAGGCTCCAGACCAACATCAAATAAACTCTGTCCAGAAGTAGTTGCAGCAAATCTGCATACAGAGTAATAGCTCTAAATCTCCGTTCCAGTTTTTAAACAAAGATTTTTCCTTACTTCCTATAGAATGGAGGGCAGTATTGCACAAAGACTTTGACCTTACCTTTAGTGTGGTAAGGCAGTGCCATATTGTCCACTTTGACGTCAAATGTTCATTGTCAACACTGAGGTGTTATTAGTTCCTTGTCTACATTATCCAGCGTTCAGAAACACTAACCTTAACCTTTTCCACAAGTGGGATATATATTAGTACCGTGCCACAGTTTCCAGAGTGGCATGAAGCTGCTACGTGTTGCTATGGTTGCAGTGCCCGCACTTTGACCCCATGGGTGACGTGCGCGGCTCGATGGGGATGGCGCACTGCAGCAGCAGGGAGGTGGAGCAGGTGGTGGTACTGATTCTGCTGGGGAAGGACCTTGTCAAGGATTGGGGCAGCTTTCTACGTAAGTACATACATACTCTATACCTTTGATGACCCACCATCATGGTGATATTATTATTATTGTATTTATATCCATAGAATAAAGCACAGGACTGCTAGCATCCAACATTGACAGTAATGAGATATGGCTAGGAGACGAATGTGATATTTGTGGTTTCATCGTTTATTTAATTACAGGACAAAGTCCCAAAGTTCAAAGAAACAAATATATACATAAGCCAAAAGAATGCTAATTTTTAGACAAGAACAAGACAGCACTGCACAATGCAAATTTTCCAGCCAAGCTCTTCATCAGCGGACCAAACACAAGGCAGAACAAAACAGTTCTCCCAACAGAACTTCAGCATAACCAAAATGGCTTTCTGTTGGGAAATAATGTTTCGTTGTCTCTTGTTTGTTGTCCGTCTGAAGAACAGCTTAGCCCCACCATGTGCATTGTGCGGTTTTTGTCTTGCCTTGGCCGAAATTAGCTTGTGCCTTGCATACACCACTGTTTCTGGTTATTGTATTTATATCAGCAATAATCAGCGGTTTGGTGCTGGATGTTATTGGAAGAGGATAACAATGTTGGTAATGCATTTGTTATTGTTAATCAATGTGAATATAGCGCTTTGCCTGCTCAAGAGCTGCTCAAGGTGCTGACTGATGCAGGTTCTGACTCAAGCCATACGAGGTGCCCACTTTGATGTCTGAGGCGTATTACCTGACCCTCAGACAACTGAGCACAATGGCATTGATGTTGCATCAGATCATGCGTGTGAGCGCTTTGAGCGGCTGTTTTAGTTTGGAATGGCGCTTTACAAAATAAATGATTAATATTAGAGATGTTGGTGTTGTTGATTGATAAAGGAAGACAATAGATAAAATAATGCGTGTGGTGGCTGGGTGCCTACACAGTGGGTAGTTCCGTGGGACTATTAAAGCTAGTGAGAACGCAACAAGCTCTGCGTTGGACCCAGCTGTAGTGAATGGATACTTGGCTCAGATGAGAGCTAGGGAAGATAAAGCGCTACGAGAGAGAGAAGGAGAAGATAGACTACATCCTACCAAAGCTGGACCCTGAGAAAATGGAAGTCTATTTCTCATCCTTTCTTCCGCACAATTAAAACGTTACTGGGAAAAAGATTTATCCCATTTTGACACATTACGTAACTCTTTTTCCCTCCTTTGGGCTGTGAATTGCCCCATTTACGTATATTATTACTTTGTGGTGGAGAAAATGTTTTGAGATATCATATTGTTTTCCTGCCCTAACAGAAAAGCTACAGACGTTCAGCACCACCAACTCGCGGCTGAGTGACTTTGAACTGCTGGCTGTCAAATGGCTGCCCGGCATGAACAGCTTCCAGACAAGGGAGGTTACTCCTTACGAGATTGCCGACAGCAGGTGGCGCAGCAGTCTCCACTATCTTGCTAATGGTAAGTGTGCTGGGTGTAACAACAATGTATTTAGTTATATATGCATTTAATTATATATCTATCCTATCCTATCCTATTCTGTCCCGTAACCCTGATGTCGTAGGGGCACCACAGATGATCGTTTAACCAGCATACTCCATCTTTCTCTGTCCTCAGCAGCACTGATGGCTTCGCTCAGTGTCAAACCAGTCCATTCTGGAATGTTGTCCTCCCACCTCTTTTTCGGTCTCCCTCTTCTTCTACCTCCTTGCACTGTGCCTTGCAGAATGGTCTTTGCAAGGCCTGATGATCTGGTGACGTGGCCATACCATCGGAGTTTCCGTTTCTTCACCACTGTGAGCAGGTCGTCGTGTTGTCCAATGGCTTGCTGTTGTTCTTGTTCCGACTGTTCTCTATTTTATGGCATTGATCTTCTATCCAGTTCTCCTTTGCAGTGCACATGCCTTTTCGGATGTCATTGTTGATTTTTCGGTAGACATCAGCTCCCTGTGAGGTGTTCTTTTTCTTTTTTTATCTCTCTTCGTTTATCACACAGATCCAAAAGTTCAGGTGTGATCCATGGCTTCTTCTTTGGTCGGTGCTTGCCAAGGATCTCAGTGGCGGCATCTGTCACAGCTGAGTTGAAGGTGGTGGTCATGGTGTTGACATCTACTTCACAAGCCCCCAAAATGAGCAGTGGTGAAAATTTCCCTCCAGTTGTGGCCTGAAATAGTTCTGCCACCTCCGGGTCTTGCAGTTTGTCCAGGTCGAACTTCAGTCTAGTGCACTTTGCTGTATTTACTCTTTTCAAGTGGAGCTGGAAAGACATCCATGCCTGGCAAGGGGTTTTCGGGTTGTGGTATAGCAATTTAACAGAAAAATCATAGCAAATGGAGGTTTGGTGTAGCACTAATGTGAATCACGCGATTCGCAACAAAACTGGAAACTTCTGCATCCAATATAAACACACACATCCAATGTGTTTTCAAATTTATTGTAAAATCTTGTTAATGCACAACACTTTAGCTATCACCATTATCATTATCATTATAAACATTTTCAAAGTGAAAATGCAAAAAAAAAAAAAGAAATAAATAAATAAAACATACAGACAGAAGAAAAGCTAGGCAATCATAAAAAACAAACAAAAAACAAGGGAGACAATCTTTGACACAGAAAAAGCAGATGAACTTTTTCCCCCCAAACAAATTTGCTTATTCACAAAACATGGTCGTTTGAGTTTTTTAGGTGGAGACTTTGCCATTTTCTTTGTTCAACTCCGTCTGTCTCTCCCTCACAAAGACTGATCGTAGACTGAAGTTCTGAACGAACACGTGTTGCGAAAGTGCGGTGCTTTTATTAAGTGTCTTTAAACCGGACTCGACCGGAACAGACTACTTTCGCGCGAAAACCCCCTTGGTTAAAAAATATTATCGTCACTTTTGAAAAATTGCGTAGCAGCTTTGTGATACGCCGTAGCTATGGGAAAATGTTTAAAATGCGTAGAGCTACGCAAAAATGCATAGATTAGCGCTACGCAAAAATCCGTAGCACTTGACAGGTATGGACATCATCACGAGATCGTGGTCACTTCCGATGTCTGCTCCTGGAAAAGTGCGTGTCCTGCCAATGTTGATGCTTGATCTAAAGTGTTTCTTGACCATGATGTAGTTTATCTGGTTATGATGCTCCCCGCCAGGACTGTGCCATGTCCATCGTCTGGAGTTTTTATGGAGACCAAGCGTGTTTGCCAGCAGACCAGACAATTAACATTTATGCAATACTTTCACGCAGTGACTTATGAAATTGGGTTGAGATCAGATAGTTATACATCCAGCTTAGCTTCATAAAATGTTGTCCCATAATATGATACCTTTGGTTGTGCTATGCAGAAGTGGCGGTGGTGATTGCCCTGCGCGGCGTCAACGCCTTCAAGAAGCTGGAGCCTTTCGTCTATCACACCATCAACACCAACACCACCACCATCCCCGCCTCTGCTTCCACCCCTTCTCTGGCCCCTCACGGTGCCCCCCATCCCACCAGGCTGATGTCACACACGCCTCAGGAGAGCTACTCCTACCTCAGACTGTTCTTCAGGTACGTTGGCACAGTTTGGGGAGACACAAAGTTTGAGGTAGTCATTCTTTAGTATACCCTTGTTGGTGCTTTCCAACAGTCACTCTTTAATCACTGGGGTCCACCTGTGTCAGTAATAATAATAATAATAATAATAATAATAACGTGGATTTATATAGCGCAGTTTTATGAACTGTGCTCAGGCTCATTGCACTTTACAATTACAGTGGAACCCCGCCATTCATCCACCTCTCTACATGTACAACTCGTTATTCGTCCAACTTCCTCAAGTAAAATTGAACTCGTCATTCGTACGCTTGCCCCGCAATTCGGACAGCGTCACCTTGTTACTGGCAGCGCCATGCGGTCGCTTCAGCTCAGTCTCGTGCTAGCTTCCGTACGTTATGCACCATCCACTGCAAAGTTCGTGAAAACGTTGTGCTATTTTATTGTTATTTTTTGTTATTTTTATATAAAAAAATAGTGCAGCCATGGGTCCAAAACAGATTAGTGATTTAACTAAGCCTAAAAGGAAAGCAGTGAGAACGGCAATTAAATTGAAAAAAGAACTCGGTGTGAAGTTATTCAGACATGGGACTGATCCGTATTTATACTGATTTCCGTATTTTTTAAAAGTCAATGGGTCATTTCTGAGATCGACCCAAATCCGAAGAGAAAATTGGGGGGAGAGGGAGGGGGGGGAGTAGGGTGAGCTTTGGCGCCTTCGCGAGTTCGGTTGTCGGGTCGTTCCGTCATGTTTCACGAAGTACTGCGACGTCATTTATCCAAACTTTGCGCGCGTTTTGATTGGTCACGATCATTGCCGATCTTTGCCGAAGCTGAAAATATTCGTTTTCGGATTCTCCGAGCGCTTGTGCAGTCGTGAAGTCGAAGCAGTCAAAATGGCGACTTACTCTTATCGAGTGATGACGGAAAATGAAAGTGTTGAGTCCGCTACATCGACAAGGTTGACAGTGTGAAAAACAAATGGAAAGCGCAATGGCTGTCGGAGAGAGTTGTAGTGAAATACAAAGGCAAGGAGAGATCACAGTTGATCGGCGATTCCATCGCAAAAATCGAAATTCTATGTACAATTTATTTGGTATTTGAACACCCAGCACACAACTATTGATGGCAGAGATCAATCTAAAACAGACATGTGATTTTGGGCGAGTACTTGAAATGAAGAATAAACAGTAACAAAATTAACAGACTTTTCTATGTACAATTTATTTGTATTTGCACACCCAGCACACAACTATTGATGGCAGAGATCAATCTAAAACAGACATGTGATTTTGGGTGAGTACTTCAAAAAATTTAACTTTTGTTTTATACTGTAGCTGTTTCAGTGAACAGCCTAGAAAGTTAATTGTCCTGCTCAGATTGCATCAGATTGCACCATTTGGCTTCCCCTTTTTAAAAAATTTGCCCCCGGACCCCCCTAGCTTGCTTGGCGCTTCGCGCCGTCGGATCCACGCTTCGCGCCTTCAGTTTCAGTATTTTTCACAATTCCCGTGTCCCATGTCTGAGTTATTACAAAGGGTTAAATAAGCAATCATATGTGTGTCTGGAACGGATTAATACAATTTACATTATAGCTTACCTGAAAAAATGATTCCCCATTCCTACAAATCCCCATTGGAACTGTCTCCTGGAACGCATTGTGTAGGAATAGCGAGGTTCCACTGTACAAGGATTGTGAGTGGAGTAGAGAGGGATGGGGGTGGGGGGAGGCCTGGTTGGCAGTGGATAGTCAACCAGTTTCCAATGTCAAAGGTCGCAGGTTCAAACCCTGTGTGGGGAAAAACTTACCTAACTCGGGTAGGAGACTTTTAAGGACAGTGAGGATTTGCTCTGGGTACTCCAGTTTCCTCCCTCCCTTCAATAATAATATCAATAATTGGATGCAGTCAATCCAAACTTCAATAATGGTATCAATAATTGGATGCAGTCAATCCAAACTTCAATAATGGTATCAATAATTGGATGCAGTCAATCCAAACTTCAATAATGGTATCAATAATTGGATGCAGTCAATCCAAACTTCAATAATGGTATCAATAATTGGATGCAGTCAATCCAAACTTCAATAATGGTATCAATAATTGGATGCAGTCAATCCAAACTTCAATAATGGTATCAATAATTGGATGCAGTCAATCCAAACTTCAATAATGGTATGAATAATTGGATGCAGTCAATCCAAACTTCAATAATGGTATCAATAATTGGATGCAGTCAATCCAAACTTCAATAATGGTATCAATAATTGGATGCAGTCAATCCAAACTTCAATAATGGTATGAATAATTGGATGCAGTCAATCCAAACTTCAATAATGGTATCAATAATTGGATGCAGTCAATCCAAACTTCAATAATGGTATCAATAATTGGATGCAGTCAATCCAAACTTCAATAATGGTATCAATAATTGGAGGCAGTCAATCCAAACTTCAATAATGGTATCAATATTTGGAGGCAGTCAATCCAAACTTCAATAATCCTATCCTATCCTATCCTATCCTATCCTGTCCCATAACCCGAAGGTCGTAGGGGCACCACAGATGATCGCTTAACCAGCATACTCCATCTTTCTCTGTCCTCAGCAGCCCTCATGGCTTCGCTCAGTGTCAAACCAGTCCATTCTCGAATGTTGTCCTCCCACCTCTTTTTCGGTCTCCCCCTTCTTCTACCTCCTTGCACTGTGCCTTGCAGAATGGTCTTTGCAAGGCCTGATGATCTGGTGACGTGGCCATACCATCGGAGTTTCCGTTTCTTCACCACTGTGAGCAGGTCATCGTGTTGTCCAATGGCTTGTGTGATGGTCTGTCGGACTTCAAAGTTGGTGATGTGTTGGGTATAGGAAATGCACAGAAGTCTTCTGTAGCACCTCATCTCCATGCTTTGTATTCTTCGTTGGAGATCTGCTGTGAGGGTCCATGCTTCGCAAGCATATAGGAAGATGGAGATGACCAGAGATCGCAGCAGTCTTACTTTGGAATGTAGACTGATGGTTCTGTCTTTCCAAATGGGCTTCAACCTTGTCAGGGCAGCAGTTGTTTGTGCGATCCTGGAGAGGACTTCCTGTCGAGACCCATTGTCTGACACAATGGCTCCTAAATATTTGAAGCTGTGCACTGTGTTGAGGGATTGGCCTTGTACTTTGATGTCCGTGTTGATGCCATTGGTGTTGTTGGTCATCATTTTGGTCTTCTCTGCACTTATTTCCATTCCATAAGCTCTGGAGGTGGTGTCAAGCCTCTGTACAAGCTGTTCAAGTTCTTGTTCCTCTCCAGCCAATCCATCAATATCATCCGCAAAACGAAGATTGGAGATTGCTCTGCCCCCTATGCTGACTGTGCCTTCGTGATCTGCAAGAGCATCTGACATGATGCGCTCTAGGAAGATGTTGAAGAGTGTTGGAGAGAGTAGGCATCCTTGACGCACACCGATTGTTGTTCTGAACCAGTTCCCGATGACGCTGTTATGGAGGACTGCACTGGTAGCCTTGTCATACAGGCTTTTGATGACTTCTATGATTTTAGGGCTGATGTTGTACACTTTCATGGTTGCCCATAGAGCTGCATGCCAGACTCGGTCAAATGCCTTCTTGAAGTCTATGAACACATGCAACAATAATGAAGTATTGAAGTCTATGAACACATGAACAATAATGGTATCAATAATTGGATGCAGTCAATCCAAACTTCAATAATGGTATCAATAATTGGATGGAGTCAATCCAAACTTCAATAATGGTATCAATAATTGGATGGAGTCAATCCAAACTTCAATAATGGTATCAGTAATTGGATGCAGTCAATCCAAACTTCAATAATGGTATCAGTAATTGGATGCAGTCAATCCAAACTTCAATAATGGTATCAATAATTGGATGCAGGCAATCCAAACTTCAATAATGGTATCAATAATTGGATACAGGCAATCCAAACTTCAATAATGGTATCAATAATTGGATGCAGTCAATTTAAACTTCAATAATGGTATCAATAATTGGATGTAGTCAATCCAAACTTCAATAATGGTATCAATAATTGGATGCAGTCAATCCAAACTTCAAAAATAACAATTGATTTCTCTTCTGTCTTCTGTAATAGCGATCTCTTCAGATCGCCGCTCTTTGAGTTTGAAGAAAATGTGTGTGATAGTTGATTGTATTATTATTATTATTATTATTATTATTATTATTATTATTATTATTATTATTATTATTATTATTATTATTGTTACTATTATTATTATTTTATTATTATTATTGTTGTTACTACTATTATTATTATTATTATCTTGTATTATTATTATTATTATTATTATTATTATTATCGTGTATTATTATGATTGGTATTATTATTATTGTTATTATTATTATTATTTATTGATTGATTGATATATTTTTTATTTTAATTTTTTTCTTCACATATTTAGATGATACTAGACGTTGTAATGAATGAATGAATACTGCATGAAGAGAAGTAGATAAAAGCAAAAGTATTGTTATTGTCGTGTTTGGTATTTGAAATGTCAACATCGCTTCTCCAGTCCCCATGAGCTGTTCCCAGACCCCGAGTCTCGCAGTTTGCTGTCCTTCCTGCCAGAATCACGACTCTACTTTGACCTGCATGACTGGAACGAGCTGGGGTGAGTTTGTAACATGATTATTTATTTGGGTGGGTTGGAGTATGGAGGGTGGGCAGGGGAGGGGTATGTACAACCTCTTTACAGTGATGTTGTATAAGAAACTTCTTTCAGTGTGCTCAGTCATTGACAGCTAAAATGTTTGCAGGTGAATGATGGAACGGGGCTAGGAATTAGGAAGGGAAACAAGTGAGTCAGCCTCAACAGCAGGAGAACAGGAGAAAAAAGTTAGATGAACTCAGAAAATATATAGCAACATATACACATGAAATCTCTCTTCTGCTGCCAGTTGTTTGCAATGCTATCAAAGATGTGTGGGCAACAACAACAAATAGTATCATGCATTGCATAAGACAGGTCCATTCCTTTTGGGGTCTGAAATCACAGCATGTAAACAGACATTAAAATAAATGATTGAATTTAACTGAATTGAACATGTTCTTTCCTCTACCAGCATCATGGAGGGCGCCAAGCCACACCTGACTCTCAAGTCTATCGAGGACCAGAACCTGACCCAGGAGAACATTCCGGAACAGTTGCTAAGCAACCACTTGCTGCTGACCACGTTTCTGTTGATCAAGCCACGGGCAGTTCAGAAGCATTTGTCCAAGATCCTGCGGCGCCTGTACCATGAGGAGTTCACCATCGTCGCTGCCAGGTTGGAGGTGATGGGGATTGAGCTGGCCAAGAGGTTCTTGGCGCTTGACTTTGGGGTAGGCCTCTTTCCTCTCTCACAGTAATAATAATGACAGCTTACAAATCTCAACATCACAGTTCATCACTAAACCTTAGAAAAATGTTGCAATCTACTTTATATGTTCACAAAATAATAATAATAATAATAATAATAATAATAATAATAATAATAATAATAATAATAATAATAATAATAATAATAATGGATGCTTTGTGCCTTATTCCTAAATCAGACACGCACACACCCTGCACGGCAGTGCATTCAAGTACTTTCTGACTGTGTCTAAAAACTCCCTTAGTTCCGCCTCGTAGGGTCCCTTAACGCAGGCTGGACTGCTTATAACCTGCTGAGAGACGGCCAGCGAACCACAGCACAAGCTATGCAACTGGCACTCGCCTGGAAGCTTATAATTACTTTAACCGCGCCAAGCTCGGTACTGTATAGGGCCAGGAAGGGGGCTGGCGGGCGGCTGCGCTACATGCAATTGAGTGCCTATTGCTTGCACCATTAGGACCACGAGACTTTCGTAAATTCGCTTCTATTACAGAGGCCAACAACCAAACACAAGAAAATATTTTATAATGTCGACCACATCACCAGAAAGTTCAAACTGTGTACTAAGTGACTTCAAATGGTGAACATTGTAGAAAGGATTTAAATGTGTAATTAAAACGCGTATATACACTAGATCGAAAACCGGTCCGTTGCAAGGCAATGAAGGGCCGATCAGTACACACGGTCAAATCGACTAAAATATAAGACAAACGAAATGGTATTCTGATATTTAGTTTATGCTAACACAACACACAGATATGAAAGTAACTAAAATGCAAAAGGACTACCACAATACAAACGATATTTCACATAATATGATCAATTCTATAGCACAGAGTTAGAGAATGATATCCACTCAGTCGTACGCCGTTCTTTGTCTAGTATGTTAGCGTGCAGCGTGGGAAGCGAGACTGCAGGCATGATATGAGGCTAGCCGGCTGGCTGCAGGGCTTGCCAGCTATAATTAGCCTAGTAGCTCCACTGGAAAGTCCTTTCCAGTGAAAGAAAGCACAGGCGTGCCTGACATACATTGCAAACATTTTATTTTAAAATGGCCATGACGTGAGGTGAACAATACAAACAGCAACACCCAAGTTGAGGTCCGAGGCAATATTTCCATTTTTATTCAAATCTTTATCAAGCCATCAATAAATGGCCATGACCTCAGGATATTGTTTGACGCAGAGAGAAATTGCAACATTTGTTAGAAAAGCAGAGTGGGGTGGGCTCACTAAACCTGTGTACTTTGTCGTTTGTCATGCAGGGCAATGAAGGAGAGATCTACCAACTCCACCTGGATTATTTGACATCTGCTCCGAGTCTGTACCTGGCTGTGAGTCGCGAGAATGCCGTGAAGAAACTGCGGGACATTTTGGGTCCTGACGACCCCCAGCAGGCCAGAAGACAGAGCCAGTTCTATTGGCGCGGCATTTACGGAGCTGATGCTATTGACAATGGATTGTATGGTCAGTTAATTGTTAGCTTTTTGAAGCTATTTGAAAGACTGAAATGTGTGCATTGATATCCTGCACAAGGTAAAATGAAGGGGCGACTGCTGGAGTTTTGAAATGTTGGCCTTGTTATGAAAGGATTGTATTGAGGCGGCCTGGATGCACAACATTTGCACATTGCTGTATCTCAAAATGCTGTATTTCATGTGTATCCACAGCCTCCAGGACCTACATTGAGTCAGTGTGGGACTTGAAGACCTTCTTCCCTGAGGGCCTGTGTTCTGTGCCGGACTTCATTCTGGATATGGAAGAGGTGACTGCTTTAGCATCCCACCCCCATCCCCCCTCTCACATGCCCTGCCCTTTATAGAAATACTTTAGACCTGCATTGCTTTGTCTTGTGTAAAACTATAAAAGCCTTTCACCCTTTAGCCAAATATGAGCACATATTGACGTGGTAAATGATGTGACGTGATGATGATGACGAAGATGGTTGTGATGATGATGATGGATGATGATGGATGATGATGACGATGATGACTGTTTTCGTTTGCGCCTACAGATAGTGTGTCCAGCTGTAGACAACATGACAGACATCAACTTTGCCAAGACCAGACACACCGTCAAACGTGCAGAGGCAGACCAGGACAAGCATGGAGACACCCTCACTGAACAAAGTACATTGGTCATCCATCCATTAATTATAATAATTATAATAATAATAATAATAATAATAATAATAATAATAATAATAATAATAATAATAATAAGTATTATTATTATTATTATTATTATTATTATTATTATTATTATTATTATTATTATTACAGTGGAACCTCCGGTATACGACCGTCCAAAATCTGAGAAAAAACGGTCTTATAATAGAGGTGGTCTTATACCGGAAACAAGGGGTGGGACGGGAGGTGGGGGGTGGGTGGTCAGGCTCAGAGGGGTATGTAGTCATAATTTTTACACTCACCAGCATGTATTCTCTGACAAAGGAAACTGTAAAACATGTTTCATTTTTAGCTTTGTCTTTTAGTCACAACTTCAAAAATTGAAAACAGTCGGGTCTTCAGACATTTTGAACAGGGAAAAACTTTGAAATTGAAGACTGTTTTCAATTAATCAGGTCTTTTCTAAGTCTGTCACTGCAGAAGCTCTCAGTTTCGATGTTTTCCTTTCGCCACTTTCTCCACTCTCCCATCGTAGTTTCACAGATTCCTTATCCTTTAAAATGAGCTGAATTTGGGCCTTCCCAACGTCTAAACTTCTTGCAATAGACAAACAACTCTCCCCATTTTCACTTCTTTCAATCACTTTCACTCTTTCTGCCAAACTCAAAACTTTCCTCTTGCGCAACGCCATTTTGACAAGCCAGTGTAGGCGAGTAATGTCCCTTACTTGTGAACCGGAAATAGCAAACAGCAGGCGTACACTAACATGAGAGAAAAAAACGAAAGGTCAGACTACAGACAATAAATTAACTGATATCTCTTTTAAATTGCCTAAGACTGTCGTATAAAGGGCTTAAGACACGGTCGCTGGTCACATAAACGAGGTTGTCGCATACCAGAGGTTATTTATTATTGGAAGTGAATCCGTCAGAAGTTTTCAGGTCAAATAACGGAGGGAGTCGTATACCAGAGAGACGGATACCGGAGGTTCCACTGTATTATCATTAGTATTATAATAAATAGTGCTATCACGCTTCTTTTCTTCAAGCAGTCTCAAAGCACGGTGATTGGAATAGGAACTGTAGTACAGAAAGTGGCAGAGAAATTACAGTTTATATTTGAAATATAGATTGGCTGCATCCATTACCATTATTGAAGTGAGGGAGGAAACTGGAGTACCTGGACAAAACCCTAGGTGTCCTGAGAAGTCTGGTATCTAAATCACTTAAGTTCAGCCCATGCGGGGTTTGAACCCACAACCTTTGGCATAAGAAGCCAGCTGACTATCAACTGTGCTACCAGACCACTCATTAATAATAATAATAATAATAATAATAATAATAATAATAATAATAATAATAATAATAATTATTATTATTATTATTATTATTATTATTATTATTATTTTATTTATAAAGCGCACACATCAGACAACATTTCTGCTCAAAGCGCATAAAACATTTTAAAAAAACCACAAATGCACATAAACATAACAATAGACAACCGTAATGAATAATGAATAATCACAATAACAATGAATTGGATAACAGTTTAAAATACTCTGAGGTTTAAAAATAATAGTAATAAATACAATAAAATGTGACAGATAATGAACACATGCACACACACACACACACACACACACACACACACACATGCACAAATAAGTAGGAAGGTAAAAGCAAGCATCAAATAGATAAAATGCATGGGATAAATGAATGCATATTTAAAAACATAACGAGTTTTAAGTAAAACTCGTATAATGGAGAGGGTAGCAGGCAACCAAAGGTGAGGGACTCAGGAAAGGTTCTTCTTCTTCAAAATAATTCCTGAAGCACTTCGAACCTGTTCCTTAGCGCCAGACTAAACTGTCCTTTTGTCCTTGGGTCTTTCAGAAGGCTGATGTTGTACTTCATTCTTCTGCCTGACGAATTTAACTGGGTCCTCTTCAGCTTCAGTTTCAGTTTCGCCACCACCAGGTGATGGTCGGACGCCACGTCTGCTACTCTTCTCACTCTAACATCTTGCAGGGATCTTCGGAATTTCTTGCTAATGCAGATGTGGTCGATCTGGTTCTCTGTCGCGTTGTCTGGAGATACACATGTACTCTTGTGGATCCGCTTGTGAGGAAAAATGCTGCCTCCGATGACCAGGTTGTTGAGTGCTCACAGGTCCGCAAACCTCTCTCCATTCTCATTCATTACTCCTAAGGCGTGGGTGCCCATGACTGGTTTGTATCCGGTGTTGTAAGACCCAATCTTGGCATTGACATCTCCCATGAAGATGGTGATGTCCTTGTCTGGGTAGGTCTCAAGGATCTTCTGTAGTCTGCTGTAGAAATGGTCTTTAACATCCTATTCACTGTCGTTCGGTGGATTATAGCACTGGACAAGGTTCATCTTGATATTCCTCATCTTGGTACGGAAGGATGCTGTGATGATCTTGGGGCCATGGGCCTCCCATCCAATAAGTGGCGTCTGTGCCTGATTGGACAACATGAAGCCTACTCCCTGCGTGTGGGGTGCATCGTTTTCTTCGTGCCCGGAGTTTGCAATAGTTCTCCTGTCATCAGTCGCCTTTGTCCAGCTTGGGTCCATCGTGTCTCGCTGATCTCAGCTGCTACCTGTGCCGTCTTTCCCGATTCGTACAAGGTCCGAACATTCCATGTGCCGATGGTGGTTTTCCTGGTTGACAGAAGGATAGTTGGTTCTGTGGCTTCCTTTTGGCTTTCACCACAACGCGTCATAGGTCTTCGTGATGAAGTACCTTCCTCTCCCAGGATAAAGTTTTCTCTTTCTTCTGTTGTTGACGTTTCTGTAGCATAGTATTTTTTACGGGGTGGGGGTGCTAACCCCATGCACGCCCAACCCTCCTCCTTTTGCAGCCGGGCTTGAAACCGTCCTTGGCGGAGTTAGAAGAATAAAAACAAAAAATAAAATATAGAAAAAAACAAATGGAGATTAAACACAGCAGACTGAAAAATGTTGTCAGAACGAGTATTTCGCTAAAATGTTGTCAGTACGTATATTTCACTAAAATGCTTCTTCAGGAGTTACAAAGCCAACTAAGACATGCAATCCAACTTCAACAAATCTTGAAAACTTGGACTTGCGCAAGGTCCACTTACTTGCTGAAAAAGGGCCATTCAGTTCAGATAATTATCATCCAAAGAACTGTGGAACTTTGTCCTTTATTTCATACAACAGCATCAAACAGCAGTAAATAGGGCTCCTAGCCCAGTGGGTCGTATAGCCCAAACAGGGTGAGTGGGGGTAATGGGATACCAAAAGGCATACAGTAGTAAACAAGGGAAGTCACTGCCATACATTACAACCAAATGATTGCACGTACCGCGTGACTTTGTTACTAAAATCGGTGACAGATTTTTTTAGGACAATAATGTCTGAACGTAAGAGTAATTAATTTATTCACTTTTTATATAGCGATTAAAGTAAGTACTAATATTAATACCTATATTAATCAATTTATTGTTCTCATCATGATCCTATCCTATCCTATCCTGTCCCGTAACCCTGAGGTCGTAGGGGCACCACAGATGATCGTTTAACCAGCATACTCCATCTTTCTCTGTCCTCAGCAGCCCTGATGGCTTCGCTCAGTGTCAAACCAGTCCATTCTCGAATGTTGTCCTCCCACCTCTTTATCGGTCTCCCTCTTCTTCTACCTCCTTGCGCTGTGCCTTGCAGAATAGTCTTTGCAAGGCCTGATGATCTGGTGACGTGGCCATACCATCGGAGTTTCAGTTTCTTCACCACTGTGAGCAGGTTATCGTGTTGTCCAATGGCTTGTGTGATGGTCTGTCGGACTTCGTCGTTGGTGATGTGTTGGGTATAGGAAATGCCCAGAAGTCTTCGGTAGCACCTCATCTCCATGCTTTGTATTCTTCGTTGGAGATCTGCTGTGATGGTCCATGCTTCGCAAGCATATAGGAAGATGGAGATGACAAGGGAGCGCAGCAGTCTTGCTTTGGAATGTAGACTGATGGTCCTGTCTTTCCAAATGGGCTTCAACCTTGTCAGGGCAGCAGTTGTTTGTGCGATCCTGGAGAGGACTTCCTGTTGGGACCCATTGTCTGATACAATGGCTCCTAAATATTTGAAGCTATGCACTGTGTTGAGGGATTGGCCTTGGACTTTGATGTCCGTGTTGATACACAACAATATTTTCTGGCGATGAACGCCATTAGAGATGTAAAATAAAATATGAAATAAACTTTAAAATGCTAGAGAGAGAGAGAGAGAGAGAGAGAGAGAGAGAGAGAGAGAGAGAGAGAGAGAGAGAGAGAGAGAGAGAGAGAGAGAGAGAGAGAGAGAGAGAGAGAGAGAGAGAGAGAGAGAGAGAGAGAGAGAGAGAGAGAGAGAGAGAGAGAGAGATTCAGTACACTGGATGGTCATATGCAAATGAACTTATAACTCGGTGATAAGAAATTTTCAATTTGGAACAGAGTTATTAATTCATATGTACTTTCAAATGCTATTTATTATCACTTTTAATCTTCGTTCACACAATTGTAGATAATACATGCAAGATAATACATTTGACAGTTTGCATGTAAAGTTTAACTGTACATTTTGTTTGTGTTTGGGGGCGTGGGTGGGGGGGGGTCTTCTGCATTGGATAGTGTTTCTGGTGTGCCTTCATCCCTAGATTAGACCTAATAATTGTTAATCTCTTTTTGTTTAAATTTCTACCAGCTATCAAAACAAATAAGGCAAATTTAGGTTTGTTTGTTATTTGTGATTTTACATGCATGCAACAATGTGTCTATCTATTTACGCAAAAAATCTGAATTGTCCAGATTTTTTACAAACCTGCATGAGATACGAGTCTGGTGTGCTTTCATCTTTAGATTAGACCTAATAATTGTTAATCTCTTTTTGTTTAAATTTCTACCAGAGGTGCACACATTACTGATGCAGACGACATGTCTAGTGCTGCCCCCTGTGCTTCTGATGCCCAGAGACAAGGGCAACAACACACCTTTTGTCAGCATCATTGACCTGCTGCTCAGTCGAGGGTAAATGCCACATTGAATTTCAACAATTCTTGTGAAGCTATCAAAACAAATAAGGCAAATTTAGGTTTGTTTGTTATTTGTGATTTTACATGCATGCAGCAATGTGTCTATGTATTTACGCAAAAATCTAAACTGTCCAGATTTTTTACAAACCTGCGTGAGATACGAGTCCTAAATAATGTTAAAAATTCTTTTTTTTTAATGTTGAGATTGAGGTCTGTAGATTTTGGGTTGAATTGTTTTGGCCCAGGTTTGAACTGGTGGGTGTTCGCATGGTGTGGATGTCTCAACAGCAAGCAGAGCAGTTCCTGCGCATCGTCAACAAAGGCAGCTATCAGGCGGTGAGTACTTGTGATATAGTGTTGTTGTGGCAGTGGTGATAGTGATTGACTGATGCTTGGTTGATTCATTGGGTCACAGAGGTTGCACTTTAACAAATGTAGTGGTGGTTATCTAGCGATTTTAAGTACTGTTTTATTGGTTTTCAAACATTTTCTTATTTGCTGAGACGTAAGGTGCTGTATGAATTCTCCATTGTGGATATTAATGATTTGTTGACGACTTTGACTTGACTTCAGTTTGTGAAAGTTAAGTGTAAAGAGAGAACAAATGTCTTTAAATAGACCCCAATCCTTTTATAAAGTTTAGGACACAGCAACGGTACTGTAAAGTTACAGATTTTCAGCAGCAGCAGCACATCACCATTCAAACCCATCACTTTCACAATGCCACTGTCCGACTTACAGTACAAAATGCTTTTTAAAATGGCAAAATCTGGTGTATTTTATTCCCATTGAAATGTGCACAGTTGTGTGTAGTTATCCGCGTTTGATGTTATTCCTAGGTGTCTCACTTGATGGCGGGAGCCAGCCTGGTACTGGCGTTGCAGAGAGACAACGCGGTGGTGGCGTTTGATAGTACTCTGGGCGTGTGAGTATTTTGATTGTCTTTATTTCTGTTGTATGTCATTATTTTTGTTGAATGAAGCTAATACAAAAGTAAGCCTGCCAGGAAACCGAATTCACAATTTAGTACAACCTTGAAGATTGAATCTGAACCATTGAATAGGAATAAAGGTTTTACGCTCAAAATCCTAGTTTATCAACCTTGCTGGACTGCATGTGAAAATGTTAATGTGACTGAGGTCGAGATCAAACTTGCACTAATTGACCATAAGAGGTGACTATCCTGATATATTCATACATTCTTGTGTGTCTAAAATTTACGAAAGCTGGCTTTAACTTTCTTGTCCGACCGTTCAGAAGGATGTCTGCTATAGTACGTGGTTATCTCCCTTAGAACAGAGGCACAGGCGCCCAATAGGTGAACAATGGTGCGCTACAAAATGCGCTGTTGTGAATGGAGCAAGTGGGAAGTATTGCGTGCTTGTGATATTGAGTGACCAGTAACTACTGTATCAAGAAGCCCTTTTTGCTAGGCTCTGGAGGTGATGTTATCCAGGAACTTACTCGCTTAGCAAGTAATCTCTCCTTTAGCTGAGTCTACAGCTTTCATCTCAATAATTTAGGTTAATAAACTGTTTTATGATCATACTTTTTAGTATAAACATATAAAAAAATGACCTTAAACTCACTGTACACAAAATACTGGAGAGGTTTACAGGGGATAAAGGTGTGAGTGGAAAGTGGAGAAACAGTAAAAACTGAAAGTAAAACAATGTAAATAAACGAGCGATAAAGGTCTTTTACTGTAAATACACTCATTTAGACAGTGGTACAATTTGGATAACAAGGGACAATACCCTTAATTTAGGTTGTCCTTGCTTGACCTTGTTACTTCCCTTTAATAACTGGAGGCCGGGATAGCATAGGATAGTAGTAGTATTTGTAGTAGTAGAGAGAGGAGAAAAAGACAGCCTTTTTAATGTGAATACACAAACACGCATGCACCGTCAAGAAATGCATGTAGAATAAAATTATTACCTAAATTTAATATTTTTAAATAATAATAATTTTTTTGATAAAACGGAACTCCACACTAAAAAGTCTGCTCAAAGCGCTCACACTCATACTCTCACACAAGACCTGTGCAAAATATAAAACTTTGCAATACAAAAAAGCATGGGGCAATAAAAATTATAGTCTAGGTTACTAGGCTGCTTTTGAAATAGGAATATTTACATTTCAGTATTGTTAAGCACTGATGTTTAGATGTGTGTATCGTTTTTAGGGAATCATTTCTATTGCAGGAGCGAGGAGGCGCAGAGCATGTGGTCACAGTATGGAAGCGACATCTTCCGCCCCACGGATGTGAAACAGGTTAGCTCTGTATTTGTACTACTAAACGTACTGTATGTTTTGTCTTACTTCGTATTCCGATCTATCACTTCAAACTTCCCGTGACTCTGTTTCTCTGTCCATTCTCTTCGAAAAAGCATTTCCATGACCAGCAACGTCATCATCATCAACAACCCAAAACAACCAACCAAACAAACAGCTGGCCCTATTTATCAGTCTGTTACAAACTTTTAAGTTAGGGTTAGAGATTAGTCTGTTTCATATTCTCATTGTGTTTGTCAGCCTCTTATTCAATTCTCATTCTCTTTCTTTCTGTTTTGTCAGCCTGTTATACGATTCTCTTCTATGATTCCCTTGCTCTTTCTGTCTATTTGTCAGCTTGTTATACGATTCTCATTGTGTCTGCCAGCCTGTTATAGTCATTCTTTTTGTCTGTTTGTCAAACATGATTCTCATGCTCTTTGTTTGTCAACCTCTCTTATTCGATTCTCATTCTTTTGTGTTTGTTTGTCAATTGATCTTTTGAAGGAGATGTTCAATCAGCTTCATGTTTTAGTTTCCTATTGTCTCTTGTCTATTATTTTTAAACGTTTTGGGCCGCTGTTTTATTTAGTTTTGAACATGAATATTGAAAGCTTTTGTTGAGTTGGATGATTGGTCAAGTTGGATTATGTTGCTTCTAATGTCTTGCTGGATAGAGGTGTCTGCCAATGTGGAAGGTCACACTGAAAATTCAAAACTTTTATTATCATCATCATTGCCGTCGTCGTCGTCGCCCTCATCGTCGTCGTCATCATTATCATCTTCATCATCATCCATGGGCGCCCACGTTCGTACTAATTTTGCCGCCCCTCCCTCCCCCCCGTCTCCCCTACCCCCCTTCTTCCTCCCCAAAAATATAATCATTCACAGACCTGTGCACCATCCGTATTTTCCCGTATTTTCTACGGAAAGCCCTAAAAGATACGGAAATACGACTTTATCCGTGAAAATCCGGAAAATTCCAATTTTCCTGAAGCCAAATTATGATAGACAATTTATCGTCAGCTATTCAAGGGAGAGCAGCGAGTTCGTCTGCTAGGCTAGATCTATTTCCGTTTTAAATACTCGCGCATGCGTAAAGTACTTGCGCATGCGTGAAATATTGCAAAACATGTTTTCCGGTAGTGCCGCAATGGCTGATAATGTGCAACATTCGGATGACGAAGGTTGTGAACCACTGGCAAAGAAAAGACGTCTTCAAACTTATCGTAGTGCGTATAGTAAAACATGGCCGTTTGTTTCAAGAAGTAAGCAAAGTGATTGTCATGTTTTCTGCAGAATTTGTGAAACGGACATATCGATCAAAAGCGGTGGTGGAAATGACATCGCACGGCATGTGAAATCGGCAAAGCACGTTTCGATCGAGGCATCAAAGAAGAACAGTTGTATCACTTTGTTTTTTGATTCATCTACTGCCAAGAGTGTGGAAGGTGAAGATCAGCTTGCCATCACAAACGCTGAAGTCAAAATGCGTTAGTTTTTGCTTAAAAATTCTCTGTAGACTTAGCAAATATAACAAAAAAAGGCCATTATTTGCCAGTTTTGAACTTATGTGGTCGTGGACACTTGTCTTGCCTCTTGGTATATCCAGACTGTACCTGTATAGTGTAATAGACTTTATTGTTTTCAACCTGTTGGTGAGCTACCTCTCTGCAGTGAGCTCAAGACTGTACCTATATAGTGTAATAGACTTTATTGTTTTTAACCTAGTGAGCTACCTCTCTGCAGTGAGCTCAAGACTGTGTAGTGTAGTGTAGTGTAGTACCTGTATAGTGTAATAGACTTTATTGTTTTCAACCTGTTTGTGAGCTACCTCTCTGCAGTGAGCTTGAGAAACAGCAGTGCCCATTAAAACAAGGTATTTCATTATTCTTATTACTATTAAATTGTTTTATTATTAAAAGCATGTAAATTTGTTGATTTGTGCGGAATAAATGGGTGAATATTGGTAGAGCCGAGATTCTCCAAAAATACTGAAATTTTGTGAAGAATACTGAAAACTGTCAGAGAAGTACTGAAAGATGTTATGGAGGTGTGCACAGGTCTGCATTCATCATTAACACTACCATTACCACCACAACCACCACCACCATCATCATCATCACCATCATCATCGTCATCATCATCCATGGGCACCCACGTTCGTACTAATTTTGGCCCCCCCCCCCCTTCCCCTACCCCCCATCTTCTCCTCCCCCCTCCTTCCTCCCCAAGAATATAATTAAAATAAGAAAGAGAAAGTGGGGGAGAGAGAGAGAGAGAAAGAGAGAGGGGGGGGAGAGAGAGAGAGGTCATTGTTAGTTGGTTTGTTTTTTATCTTTACGTCATGTTTTTATTGTACTTTTTTGTCCAGTAATTACATTAAATAGGCAATTATTAAATGAAACAATCTTACGTATCCGCATATAAAAAATTCGTAAATTGACAAGCGTCGACTTCAGACAGGAAAAACTTAAAGATAGGGGTAAATAATTATTAATCTTCTTTTAAATAATAATGTAAAACTTAGCAAGTATATCATGTATAGATCTTGATATAATTATACCTTAAATTTTGAAACAAGTCCCATGTTTTCTTTCTTTCTTTTTTTTTTTTTAAATTTGTCGCACCAATCTTTGGACCCACTGGTTGCCCCTGTCATCATCCCTGGAATGAAGTTAGTACTAACTTGAATTCTGTGTAGATAGCATGTATAATTGTAATTTTTTTAAAGAATTATTTTAGTACAATGAACATATTATATTATATGAACAATAAAAACATTGGGATAATATGATATCAATCAAATATTTATATAACAACAAAACTGCGCGCTAAATATCCCAGTCCATCCAGCTGTAGGTGGGTACCTGAAAATTTCGCTAAGGGGCGCGTCATGTGGGTTGAGTTAGATCCTATATGGGCCAGCGCCTTGAGCAGCTCTTGAGCTGGAAAAGCGCTATATAAGAACGATTAAATAAATGAATAAATCAGCCTGCGAAGGAGAAGAGATGTAAGGCACCGCCCTCCTGAGGCTAGAACACAGAAAACGGGGTCCTGGACACTACTCTTCCCAATGATAAGGTTATAGAGACACCATTACCTACATTTATATAGTGCTTGTTTTTGGCCCCGAGAGCTCAAAACCATGACTACAGAAAGTCGCCAAAGCAAAGAAGAAAGGTGGAAAATAAAACATTGTTATCTTTGCGTTCTGCTTTAGGGTTTCCCTGGTGGTTTGTGATCTAAACATTTTTTTTTGTAAAGGA
>CM072520.1:66599333-66611833 GCA_036898135.1 Oncomelania hupensis | reverse complement strand
GCGCCGCCATGTTGTATCCCGTACGGAACCACTGTTGTTTAACTTATATGTATGTTTGCAGACCAGTGGCTGTACCACTGAATGTTTATATTATTATTAATTCTGTATGTGTATAGTTAGACACGATTGATATTTATGTATGTATAGGAATGTAGAGTGAGATTCCAGTGGAACCCGGAAGTAGCAGAATGTTCGTCGCTTATGTATAGAGATGTGGAGCTATCACTGAGGGCTACTTGGCTTTCAGTGAGACGCTCTGCACAAACCGATTATTCAGGGTTGTGCAGAATTTCGTCTCTTATATTACAGACGAGCAGGCGAGCTATCCCGAGCTATCCCGAGCTATCCTGTGCACCCCACTCCACAGAAACGACTAGTGGGTTGAGGAGACTCTACCGCACAAGTCGGAAAGAGCTACCTTGAAAAACACCCTGTCAGACCCCACAGCGTGGCAAGGGAACCCAACTACACAACGACACAGGTGGACCAGAAGCTACCTCACAGAAGGACTTCGCACGCACCATCAGAAAGTTAAGTGTAATCGACAAAGGTGCACTTAAACTGATCATAACAGGACCACAGTAGTCCAACTCTTCAGAAACTGTAAAACGGATCACAGTAGTCCAAATCTACATGAAATATTATAGCAAGTGCCCGAGGAAGATATAACAGCTGCCTAGACTATCAGCGATCGAACTATTAGCATTGATTGAGACTTTTTAAGTTAGATTAGTACTTAGAAAACCTTGTATAGAGTAGAAGAAATAAATGTGTGATTTTAACTGTTATCAAGTGGCTGGACTACATATGATTCATAGCCGTGTGAAAGCTAGTGTGACAGTAATCTTTTACCATTTTTCTATCTATTTCTGTACCCCAACCTTAACACAGAACGAGCTAAACAAATAAATTTATTAAAGTAATTCATAGGGTGACTTACTAGCAGTTCCCACCGAATAAACGTGAGGGTCCATAATTCCATTGTGCAGAGCCCATAAACCCCACGTGACAACCATCAACCTACATTCCAAGGTAAGACTGCTGCGCTCCCTTGTCATCTCCATCTTCCTATACGCTTCCGAAACATGGACTCTCACAGCAGATCTACAACGAAGAATACAAAGCATGGAGATGAGGTGCTACAGAAGACTTCTGGGCATTTCCTATACATCACCAACGACGTAGTCCGACAACCATCATACAATACATTGGACAACACGATGACTTGCTCACAGTGGTGAAAAAACGGAAACTCCGATGGTACGGCCACGTCACCAGATCATCAGATCTTGCAAAACCATCCTGCAAGGCACAGTGCAAGGAGGTAGAAGAAGAGGGAGACCGAAAAAGAGGTGGGAGGACAACAGTCGAGAATGGACTGGTTTGACACTGAGCGAAACAATCAGGGTTGCTGTGATCAGGGAAAGATGGAGTACGCTGGTTAAACGATCTGTGGTGCCCCTACGACCTCCGAGTTACGGGATAGGATGACCAGACAAACAAATGCACAGAAACTTAAAATGTACCAAAGCAGAGTTATTTTGTTTTGTTTAACTGGGTCACCTTGTGAATTTGTTCAACTGGGTCACCTTGTGTTTGTCCATGCATAAGTATATTGGTGTAGATTTCATAAACCGCTTTTTCTGCACAAACGTTTCCTGGAACACGAAAGTCAAACTCCAACCAACTTAATCCGGTAAAAAAACAACATTGTCATTACCTGAAGTTTTGTTTGCAATGGTGAGTATTCCGGTACGGTTACGCCATATTGTAGTAGTGCAAATCAGCAGAAAAGTGTGTGTTCCATTGGAAGTGAAACTTCTCCGTCGTGAAACCAAACAAAACTCGCCGATTGTCAACCGATTTTTAAAATTCGTTTGACAAATTGCTATTTGGTATCAGGAAGATAGAGAAATATGAAAAGTTCTAGAATGAATGCGATTGGGAATGGTAGGGAGATGGAGCAAGGGGGGGGGGGGAAGGGGGATGGAATGTCGGTCAAGATTCTATGTCAAAGCACTGTACTCCATAGTGAGGTTTAAAACACCACAAACGAGTCACGTCACGAACGACACCTCAGTTCAGCTTTATCTGTGCTAAGATTAACATGTTAATTATTTCTCATTGGCTATGCTTCCGTATGAAACTAAACCTCCTGTCCCACCCCCGCACCCCCTCCCCCCCCCTCCTACTTCCTGACCTCTCACCTTTCCCCCTCTTCTATATCTCCTCTCCTCTCCCTTAATTAATTAATTAATTAGTTTATGTGGTAAGTAATGCTTTGAAGGAGAATAAAGAATAACAAAGCTTGTGGTATGGATTGTATTGTGAATGAGTTTTTAAAAGCGTCTTCTCCAAAGTTGTGAAATACTATCCAAACACAGTCTGATTTTAAAGCTGTTTTATAGGTATTATATTTTCATGGTTAAATAATGACGTACAGTTTTTTTTTGCTATTTATTTCGAACTTGTATGTTCTTGGTTGAGGCCTACGTGTACTATTTTGGGGATTTGTTTTCCTTGTGTCTGGTACCTTTTTCAAATTATTTAGTTTATTTTTGTTTTCTCCATTCGTTTCTCGTTATCAAACTTAATGTCAATATGCCATTTGTGTTTGTGCAATATTTTACTTTACTGTTTGTGCCGTTTTTGTATGTTATTTTCTTATCCCAATCACCTCCACTCCCCAATATTTGGCTATATTACCTCTTCCCTCCCGCCACTCCCCCCGCACACTGGGGTAGGAGCCTTATTTAATACTGTCTGATGGTGTTGTATAAAATAATAGGACAAAGTTCCAAAAGTTCCAAAAGTTCCAAAGTTCCAAAAGGAGCGACATTTTGACCTGAGAGAGTCCTGTGAAAGCTGTACCTATCCTATCCTATCCCGTTACTCGGGGGTGGTTGGGGCACCACAAATGATCGTTTAACCAGCGTACTCCATCTTTCCCTGTCCTCAGCAACCCTGATTGTTTCGCTCAGTGTCAAACCAGTCCATTCTCGAATGTTGTCCTCCCACCTCTTTTTCGGTCTCTCTCTTCTTCTACCTCCTTGCACTGTGCCTTGCAGGATGGTCTTTGCAAGACATGATGATCTGGTGACGTGGCGATACCATCGGAGTTTCCGTTTTTTCACCGTTGTGAGCAGGTCATCGTGTTGTCCAATGGCTTGTGTGATGGTCTGTCGGACTTCGTCGTTGGTGGTGTGCTGGGTATAGGAAATGCCCACAGACTTCTGTAGCACGTCATCTCCATGCTTTGTATTCTTCTTTGGAGATCTGCTCTGAGGGTCCATGTTTCGCAAGCATATAGGAAGATGGAGATGACAAAGGATCGCAGCAGTCTTACCTTGGAATGTAGACTGATGGTCCTGTCTTTTCAAATTGGCTTCAACCTCGCCAGGGCAGCAGTTGCCTGTGCGATCCTGGAGAGGACTTCCTGTCGGGACCCATTGTCTGATACAATGGCTCCTAAATATTTGAAAGCTGTACACTAATGTAGTAAGTGCCACGGTGTGGGTGAGAGAGAGAGAGAGAGAGAGAGAGAGAGAGAGAGAGAGAGAGAGAGAGAGAGAGAGAGAGAGAGAGAGAGAGAGAGAGAGAGCAGCTAAGTTGACCACCCATACTGAGCTAGCGAGGCATCGTTGGGTGTTGGGATAACTGCATCTTGTTATAAGCAGAAATGAAAACTATCCCTTTTCATCTTTCCGCCTTTTTACAATTGAAAATCCGCCTTTTCAGATATATTCCCCCCCCCCCCCTCTCCTCTCTCCCCCCTTTTTTTTCTCTATTTTTGTTCTCGGCGATTTTTAAAAATGTTTTTTGTATTTTACTTTTATTTATGGATTTATTTATTTTTGAGCGTTGTTTGAGCGTTTGTGCGCCTTCTTTAGCTAATGATTTTAACAAGGGACGCAACTCTCAGACATGCCACAAGGGCGGCAAGAGGAAGTAGACCCTTGCATCATGGAGACCGTACCATTTTGTAGCATGCGTACCTGCAAACCAAACATACAAAACCTCTCAGGTCAGAGAGAAGAAAACCCTTAGACATCAGACACTTTTTTTTTTTTTTATCTCACAGAAGCCAAGAATATAAAATACGGACAGAGTGTTGACAGTGTTGTGCAGAGGGGCTTCTCTGTGTGCCTCAATCATTTGTTTTGTAATGTACTTAACCAGTCTAACTTGTGCATGTAGTACTACAATGGTACACATGGACTTACGCACTGGTGTATTGACGTAATGAGGTCACAAGACAATGTCATATCGATAAGTTTTCCATTGATGTTTTTACTGAGGTTACAAGACACTGATCTGTTGGTGTGTAATAACGGGATAAGGCGTTACGATGAACTGTGCTTGAACTAAATACATTTTTTTTGCCGATTTGTGACTTCTCATTGTTGTTGTTGTCGTTATTGTTGTTGTTGTTGTTGTTGTTTCATAGTTAACTATGGATTATTGGTGATCCGAGACGCGTCGGTATAGAGCGGCCAGGCATTTTCCTCTTTTTTGGGAGGAGCAGTTTTCATCCCCGGTTAAGTCCACCAACTCTACATTAGAAGTTGAATAGATCTCTGTGATCACACCTGCACTACTGATCTGGCAGGTTTCATTCAACACCAGTTTTGTTCTCAACGAGGAGAGGGATGGGGGCGTAGGAGGCGGGTGGGGGAGGAGGGGAAGGGGAGAATCTCCATAACAATACACCCACCCCCACCTCTCCTTCACCCCGAGAGTGGTGACCGCGTGTGTGCAATCTCAAGTCACTTAGAACTACGCAGCGGTTCTTTCACACCATTAGAGGTAACGATCTACCCGTTTACGCGCTGCCCGTTATTGACTCTGCCCTCTACCCGTCTTTTTGCTTGCCATACACTCAGTGCAGCTGTCAGCTGCGGTACGCAGGCTATTATAACCCGACTTTGAGCTTGCCTGTTCGGTCTTGGTCTCTGGAGTCTTATAAAAGACCTGTGGCGCTATCGGGCTGTTTCTTAGGTTACACAGGCAGCCGGCCCGAAAGCGACGCTGTCTTCAATGTGAGCGTCAGTGGCTGTTGAGGGCAAACGCCAACACAGCCTATGGTTATAGATCTCCGACACTGAGCTAGCGTCAAGGTCAACACAGCCTATGGTTATAGATCTCCGACACTGAGCTAGCGTCAAGGTCAACACAGCCTATGGTTATAGATCTCCGACACTGAGCTAGCGTCAAGGTCAACACAGCCTATGGTTATAGATCTCCGACACTGAGCTAGCGTCAAGGTCAACACAGCCTATGGTTATAGATCTCCGACACTGAGCTAGCGTCAAGGTCAACACAGCCTATGGTTATAGATCTCCGACACTGAGCTAGCGTCAAGGTCAACACAGCCTATGGTTATAGATGTCCGACACTGAGCTAGCGTCAACGTCAACACAGCCTATGGTTATAGATGTCCGACACTGAGCTAGCGTCAAGGTCAACACAGCCTATGGTTATAGATGTCCGACACTGAGCTAGCGTCAAGGTCAACACAGCCTATGGTTATAGATGTCCGACACTGAGCTAGCGTCAAGGTCAACACAGCCTATGGTTATAGATCTCCGACACTGAGCTAGCGTCAAGGTCAACACAGCCTATGGTTATAGATCTCCGACACTGAGCTAGCGTCAAGGAGGTCTGCACCTTCTCACATGAGAGAGACCATTCCGTGACTGGGACCAAATGTCGACGACGCTTTATGACAATAGATCTAAATATGCCTTTTCCCAACAGCTGGGACCAACAGCACCGCTTGTGAGTCTTACAGAGGCTGTGTGCATAGGCCTTGCCTTGCCTTGCTGTGAAATAACCTCATAGGAACTGTCCTAGTGCGTGGATTCAATCCCGTAGAGCCAAAGCAAGGGCAGGTGATGTCATGACATTTAGTGTGTATGTGCTGGACCACGTCAGCTTCTAGCTTACATGCTGACCCATCCATAGCCATCATCAATGCAGCGACCGATATTTTAGCGGCTAGCTTTGCGTGTGTGTGGTGTTATGTGTGTGTGTGTGTTAGTGTGTGTATGTGTGAGTGTCTTGCGCGTGTGTGTGTGTGTGTGCCTGTGTGTTGTGCGAACAAGAAAGTTATTTTTTAGATAGCTGAGTGGAACAGCAACAGAAAAAAGTGATAGGGTGGGGGAAGGAGAGGCCAGGGGGGTGGGAGAGAGAGGTGGGGAAGGGGAACAACAATAGAGAAAGAGATAGAAGAAGTGGGAGTATGGACAAAGGGTGTGGGAAAGGGGGGGGGAGAGAGAGAGAGAGATGGCCAGGCATTGCGTGTGCCTAACGCTAGCGCTGCAACAGGCATGCTGTAATAGGGTGCAGTGACCACAGGAGGGGATTCATTAAGCGGTCGTTGACGGGTCAGGCAAGGGACACAATCCAAATGCAGCCCAGGCATTGCGTGCTTCCATCATCATCTTGATGCATCGTACTGCACTGCATGCACAGTGGAGGAGGGGGGAGGGAGGAGGGCAGTAGAGGAGGGAGTAGTGGAAGGGGCTGAGAGAGAGAGAGAAGGGAGGAGGGAGGAACTTGGTGGGCAGAACAAAAGAAAAAGTCACTGGGCAGGCTGCAAGCATTATCACGATAAAGTGGATTGTTTGGTAATAACAGAGAGAGAGAGAGAGAGAGAGAGAGAGAGAGAGAGAGAGAGAGAGAGAGAGAGAGAGAGAGAGAAGGGGAATGGGTGAGGGTGTTTGAGAGCAATGTGTGTAGAATGAAGGGGGGGGGGGAAGGAGAGAGTGGATGTCGGGAAGATGAGATTGTGTGTGTGTGTGCGTGTGTGAAGATGTAGGCGGAGCATTTTTCAGGCAACAGAGGAAAGTAACTTTTTTTTTAAATTTTAAACTTGTCCTTGATGGTTTGGATTTTAAATTTAGTGTCCTTACTCTCTGCAAACTCTATGGGTTGGGTAAGGGGGGTGGGGGGGGAGACAGACAGACTCAAAGACCGAGAAAATCACAGTCACAGATAGACAGACAGCGAGAGAGAGAGAGAGAGAGAGAGAGAGAGAGAGAGAGAGAGAGGGAGAGAGAGAGAGAAAAAGAGAGAAAGAGAGAGAGAGAGAGAGGGAGAGAGAGAGAGAAAAAGAGAGAAAGAGAGAGAGAGAGCGAGAGAGAGAGGGAGAGAGAGAGAGAAAAAGAGAGAAAGAGAGAGAGAGAGAGAGAGAGAGAGAGAGAGAGAGAGAGAAAGCCAGAGAATGAAAGAGTCCGAGAGAGACAGTTGGTAAGGGGTTCTGGGAGCGTGTGTATGGGAGTGGGGGGGGGGGGAGGATGGCTGTTGGGAATGTGTGTGCCTCCATGCATATATGTGTGTAGGTGGTAAAAGTCTGGTAGTTGCTAATAATGATGATGATGTTGTTGATGACGATAGCGATTTCGATGACGGTTTGAACGGAAGGATGGATTTCATTTAAGAAAAAGACATGGGGGTAGCAATGGTTTCGATAAAAACTACATCTCACGTCACAACACTAAAGACGATACTTTAGTTTAGATAGAAACTGGGCATACTTCGCCCAGATGTTTACATAGCATGAAGCTGTTCATTATTTTCCCTGATGATGGTTAGGAAGAAGCTGTGCATACTTCGCCCAAGGCTTGCAATTAGGCAAGATATATACCGGACTGGGTCTGAAAGGGGGAAATGTGGCATTGCCAGCACCTCACCTCGTTACGGCCTCTTGGTTTAGTGGGTACACCTCATCTCCGTCTGCTGTAACCAGAGGAAGAGAGAGAGAGAGGATGCATGTTGTGAAGTAAGTCTTGACCTGCAAACTGCATGTGGGTCATCATCGATTCCCTAAAAGCAGCTAGAGCACACACACACACATTACTTACATGCACCCACACACATGTACGCACGCACGGATGCATACACATACACGTACACACACTCACATGCACACGCTCTCTCACTCACTCAAACACACACACACACACACACACACTCAAGCACACACACACACACACCTTATTACGCGAAGTGATTTCTTCAAGGCAATAAATGTGTATTTCCCACGATGGAGAATTCATACAGACACTGCGTCTCATCTCACATTGATACGGATTATAGTGAGGTTTAGCAGGGCATCTTTACCACTGCAGGCCACAGAACGACGTTCTCCTGGTACAGAGAATTCAGAAAGGCAGAAAGACAACATAACAAGGAGGGCGAATGATGAAGAAGAACCCTGAGAACCCAAAAAATATTGTGTCGTTATTGATTTCTTCCCCAAATGGACAGAGGGAAGAAAATGCAGGCCCCAGGAAGAATGGACAAAGGTGCATCTCTGATGCAGCCTGCACAGTTTGAGACTGGGTCTCCATTGGGGACAGAGGCAGAGGGGAAGCAGAGTGCACAGAAAAAGGAGGGAGAGAAGTAGGAAGGGAGATAACGAGTGAGAACGAGAGAATAAATAAGAGAGAGAGAGAGAGAGAGAGAGAGAGAGAGAGAGAGAGAGGAGGGAGGTTTGGCAGAGAGGCTGTAAACAAAACGAGAGAGAGAGGAGGGGGTGGAACGGGTGGGGAGAGACCGAAAGAGAAAGATAAACGCAGAGAGAGAGAGAGAGAGAGAGAGAGAGAGAGAGAGAGAGAGAGAGAGAGAAACGCAGAGAGAGAGAGAAAGACCAAGACAGAGAGACAGGCAGACAAAGAGAGAGAACATGGATACGATGTACCAACGCTAATGAGTGCGGTCGGGGCAGTGATAAGTGATGGTAATGTTAGTGCTGGGCCATACAGCGTGGAAGAGACTACGCAGGGTCTACTCCCTCTCTCTCTCTCTCTTATCAACACACACCACACTGCTTAGCAGAGACTGTAGCCTCTTCGCCTGGATTACGCAGTGCGCAGAGAAACCAGGCAGAGGGAGAAAGTCTCGTGTGGTCTCAACAACCCTGAATGGGGACGAGTGCACCTTGCCTGGCGTGCGGCGTTGTTAGACCGCTCTGACCTCCTGTGTCACACGCTGACCACCTCCTTCACTAACTCTGGACCTCGCCTTGTCACCACGCTTCCTTGGGGTGGTGGTCGTCGTTGTTGTTGTTGTTGTTGTTATCATCTGACACACATTGACATCTCCGTCACTCTTAGCACCACTTTGGCGGCATAGTTGTTGACTTCGTGTTGTTATTTGTTGTGGTTCAGTAACTGTGGACTTCTCGATGTCCCTATACTCCGTTGGGGTGCCGGAGTTTTGTGTATAAATAGTATCCCCACTTTGTGGAAATGTTGTGCTTTAAATTCCCACTGTTTCTGTCATTCTCATTTTTTTCTTTCTCGTTCCTGTTCTGTTCTATCAATCTACCATCTTCTTCCCTAGACCAATCACCTCACGTTTTTCTTGAAAACTCTCGCAAAACTCCTATTTGTGTATTGACAGCTTGGGGATATTGGACGCTTTCTGCCAAATGGTCACTAGGGCTTTCTGTTGTATTATTATTTAGCAATGTAGGCAATATATAGGCTATTTATGCGTTTTGTTGAAATTTTTATAATGCTGTTTATATTCTATTGTGTTTCTGTAAACGGACTTCCACAAATTAGAGTACAGCCTCAGCGTTCACTGCATGAGATGCCTTTTTTGTAAAGTGACCGGCCTTCAGTGTTACCATTAGGGTTGTTTCAGCAGATCTTTTTATACAGATCAGGAGTGAGCCCTCTTTTAACCAAGTTGTTGTCCTGATTCGGCTCTTTGCATTCCGCTGGACCCTATAAACATCACCTCCTCCCTCCATGCTTGTTTTGGCGTAGGTGTCGTCGTCTAAGTTTTTGTTGTTTTTTGTTATTGTTGTTGTTGTCGTGGTCGTCGTTGTGTTTGTTGTTACAGTGGTCTTATTGTTGGGACATTGCTTTTCTTCGTCATTCTTCTTCTTCTTCTTCTTCTTCTTCTTCTTCTTCTTCTTCTTCTTCTTCTTCTTCTTTCTTTCTTTCTTTCTTTCTTTCTTTCTTTCTTTCTTTTTTCTTTCTTTCTTTCTTCTTCTTCTTCTTCTTCTTCTTCTTCTTCTTCTTCTTCTTCTTCTTCTTCTTCTTCTTCTTCTTCTTCTTCTTCTTCTCCTTTTCCTCTTTCTTCTCTTTCTCTTCCAATTCTTCGTTTTCATTTTCTTCTTCCGCTCTCTTCTTCTTCTTCTTCTTCTTCTTCTTCTTCTTCTTCTTCTTCTTCTTCTTCTTCTTCTTCTTCTTCTTCTTCTTCTTCTTCTTCTTCTTGTTGTTGTTTTTGTTGTTGTTGTTGTTGTTGTTGTTCTTCTTCTTCTTCTTCTTCTTCTTCTTCTTCTTCTTCTTCTTCTTCTTCTTCTTCTTCTTCTTCTTCTTCTCCTTCTTCTTTCTTTCTTTCTGTCTTTCTGTCTTTCTTTCTTTCTTTTTTTCTTTCTTTCTTTCCTTTGTTCGTTCGTTCGTTCTTTGTCCGTGCGTCCATTTTTGTTTCGGTCGTTTTTTTCTGTCTTTCTTTCCTTCTTTCCTTCTTTCTTTCTTTTGTATGTACTGTAAACGGGACCATGGGCTTGGCACGAGCCATCTCATCGACTTCATACATAAGAAGACATAAACAAGACCCAGTGTCAAGCGACGGGCCATGAAGGGCTGTTCACGTCACTGTGAAATGACATCAGAGACCAGCAACGTCATTGTACCACTGCTAGCATCACTATACGTGTTGTTCCATGTAAGGATCACTATACGTGTCGTTTCATGCATGTGCAGGACTGTTTGACCAAAGTTACAACTACATTTTATTAGGGAGGTACTTTTTCAACCACCACTGAAGTTTAGTATCGCTCGTGTCCGTGTGTCACCTTGTGATGTGTGCGTCGTCCTTTGCAAGGCAGGGTGCATCGACTGCATCTCTTGACATCTCTCTCTCTCTCTCTCTCTCGCTCGCTCTCTCTCTCTCTCTCTCTCTCTCTCACTCTCTCTCTCTCTCTCTCTCTCTCTCTCTCTCTCGCTCGCTCTCTCTCTCTCTCTCTCTCTCTCTCTCTCTCTCTCTCTCTCTCTCTCTCTCTCTCTCTGGCATCACCACCAGGAACCCGGCAGCAGAGGAGGTCGAAGGTCGGAGGTGTGGGGAGGAGTGGGGTGGTGGAGGAAGCCAATGGGGATGGAAAGATGGAGAGAGAAAATGGGAAGGGCGATCGAGGGAGGTATGATGGCCGAGGTTGTGAGATGAAGCAAGGATAACTTCACCCTCAGAGAGGGGATGTTTCTTGCTTGTAGCTATTGTTGTCTGTCTGTCTATAGATTCTGTGTCTGCCTCTGTCTCTCTCTTGCTCTGACTCTCTGTCTGTCTGTCTCTGTCTCTCTCTCTCTCAAAACACATACACACACACACACACACTAACTCATTTTGCAAATAATATGGTCAGATTCGCCCGACTTAGAGATAACAATAAACGCACGCATATCATGCACGCTCATACACACATATATATGCACGTACACACGCTTATTCACGTACACACACACACGCACGTACGCACGCTCATAACCGCACACACGCTCATACCATACACACACACACGCACGCACGCTCTTACACGCACACATACACATACACGAGGGTTTTGACGAAATGTAGTTATCGGTAAGCGGTTTTTTTTCCTTACGAAAAGAGCGCAAACGTCATCTAAAAAATGTAAGATTTTGATCATCAAAAGGCTTTTTTCGTCACAAGGTTGACTTCATTGGTCTTCTAACCCTAAACCCTTAGCCTCAGCCTTTTACTTCAAATGTCTCCACAAAACAGCCCGTACCGAATAGAGCACTCTCATGCACTTAAAACCGTTTCATGCACTACAAGAGCACTCCCATGTACTACAAGAGCACTCCCATGTACTAAAAAAAGCACTCCCGTGTACTTAGAAAAAAGCGGGGCGCGAGCTAAATGCCCCAATTTGTGCATAGAAAGGCAAGTTTAGCACCCCATAAGTCTATAAATACACGCCCACACACACACTGAAAAGCGGCCAATGTTTATTCGTTTAATTTGATAATAACAACGTGTATGTGTGTGTGAAGGTTTTCCAGCCCAACTTTTCAGTTGTAGTGGAGAAGGACGGTTCAAACCTCACTTTTTCCGGGGTTTGCTTTGGGAGGGTGGACTGGTGGATTCCCCACTCCACATCATCGCTTGCCTTTCCTTGAGAATGAGAGAGAGAGAGAGAGAGAGAGAGAAGGAGAGAGTGAGTGAGAGAGAGATAGAGAGAGATTGAGTGAGAGAGAGAGATTGAGTGAGACAGACAGAGAGAAGGGGAGAGTGAGTGAGAGAGAGATAGAGATTGAGTGAGACAGAGATTGGGTGAGACAGAGAGAGAGATTGAGTGAGACAGAGAGATTGAGTAAGACAGAGAGAGATTGAGTGAGACAGACAGAGAGAAGGGGAGAGTGAGTGAGTGTGAGAGATATAGAGATTGAGTGAGATAGAGAGAGATTGGGTGAGACAGAGAGAGATTGAGTGAGAGAGAGAGAGATTGAGTAAGACAGAGA
>CM072520.1:66536833-66594333 GCA_036898135.1 Oncomelania hupensis | reverse complement strand
GCTCTCCTTGTTGCCCACTGATAGTGCCGTCATTGTTTGTGGAGCCCGATCTCCCCTTGTTGCCCACTGATAGTGCCGTCATTGGTTGTGGAGCCTGGTGCTCTCCTTGTTGCCCACTGATAGTGCCGTCATTGGTTGTGGAGCCTGGTGCTCTCCTTGTTGTCCACTGATAGTGCCGTCATTGGTTGTGGAGCCTGATCTCCCTTGTTGCCCACTGATAGTGCCGTCATTGGTTGTGGAGCCTGATCTCCCTTGTTGCCCACTGATAGTGCCGTCATTGGTTGTGGAGCCTGATCTCCTCTTGTTGTCCACTGATAGTGCCGTCATTGTTTGTGGAGCCTGATCTCCTCTTGTTGTCCACTGATAGTGCCGTCATTGTTTGTGGAGCCTGATCTCCCCTTGTTGCCCACTGATAGTGCCGTCATTGTTTGTGGAGCCTGGTGCTCTCCTTGTTGCCCACTGATAGTGCCGTCATTGTTTGTGGAGCCTGGTGCTCTCCTTGTTGCCCACTGATAGTGCCGTCATTGTTTGTGGAGCCTGGTGCTCTCCTTGTTGCCCACTGATAGTGCCGTCATTGTTTGTGGAGCCTGGTGCTCTCCTTGTTGCCCACTGATAGTGCCGTCATTGTTTGTGGAGCCTGGTGCTCTCCTTGTTGCCCACTGATAGTGCCGTCATTGGTTGTGGAGCCTGGTGCTCTCCTTGTTGCCCACTGATAGTGCCGTCATTGGTTGTGGAGCCTGGTGCTCTCCTTGTTGCCCACTGATAGTGCCGTCATTGTTTGTGGAGCCTGGTGCTCTCCTTGTTGCCCACTGATAGTGCCGTCATTGTTTGTGGAGCCTGATCTCCCTTGTTGCCCACTGATAGTGCCGTCATTGTTTGTGGAGCCTGGTGCTCTCCTTGTTGCCCACTGATAGTGCCGTCATTGTTTGTGGAGCCTGGTGCTCTCCTTGTTGCCCACTGATAGTGCCGTCATTGTTTGTGGAGCCTGGTGCTCTCCTTGTTGCCCACTGATAGTGCCGTCATTGTTTGTGGAGCCCGATCTCCCCTTGTTGCCCACTGATAGTGCCGTCATTGGTTGTGGAGCCTGGTGCTCTCCTTGTTGCCCACTGATAGTGCCGTCATTGGTTGTGGAGCCTGGTGCTCTCCTTGTTGTCCACTGATAGTGCCGTCATTGGTTGTGGAGCCTGATCTCCCCTTGTTGCCCACTGATAGTGCCGTCATTGGTTGTGGAGCCTGATCTCCCCTTGTTGCCCACTGATAGTGCCGTCATTGGTTGTGGAGCCTGATCTCCCCTTGTTGCCCACTGATAGTGCCGTCATTGGTTGTGGAGCCTGATCTCCCCTTGTTGCCCACTGATAGTGCCGTCATTGTTTGTGGAGCCTGGTGCTCTCCTTGTTGCCCACTGATAGTGCCGTCATTGGTTGTGGAGCCTGATCTCCCCTTGTTGTCCACTGATAGTGCCGTCATTGTTTGTGAAGCCTGATCTCCCCTTGTTGCCCACTGATAGTGCCGTCATTGTTTGTGAAGCCTGATCTCACCTTGTTGCCCACTGATAGTGCCGTCATTGTTTGTGGAGCCTGGTGCTCTCCTTGTTGCCCACTGATAGTGCCGTCATTGTTTGTGGAGCCTGGTGCTCTCCTTGTTGCCCACTGATAGTGCCGTCATTGTTTGTGGAGCCTGGTGCTCTCCTTGTTGCCCACTGATAGTGCCGTCATTGTTTGTGGAGCCTGGTGCTCTCCTTGTTGCCCACTGATAATGCCGTCATTGGTTGTGGAGCCTGATCTCCCCTTGTTGCCCACTGATAGTGCCGTCATTGGTTGTGGAGCCTGATCTCCCCTTGTTGCCCACTGATAGTGCCGTCATTGGTTGTGGAGCCTGATCTCCCCTTGTTGCCCACTGATAGTGCCGTCATTGGTTGTGGAGCCTGATCTCCCCTTGTTGCCCACTGATAGTGCCGTCATTGTTTGTGGAGCCTGATCTCCCCTTGTTGCCCACCGATAGTGCCGTCATTGTTTGTGGAGCCTGATCTCCCCTTCTTGCCCACTGATAGTGCCGTCATTGTTTGTGGAGCCTGATCTCCCCTTGTTGCCCACTGATAGTGCCGTCATTGTTTGTGGAGCCTGATCTCCCCTTGTTGCCCACTGATAGTGCCGTCATTGTTTGTGAAGCCTGATCTCCCCTTGTTGCCCACTGATAGTGCCGTCATTGTTTGTGGAGCCTGATCTCTCCTTGTTGCCCACTGATACTGCCGTCATTGTTTGTGGAGGCTGGTGCTCTCCTTGTTGCCCACTGATAGTGCCGTCATTGTTTGTGGAGCCTGATCTCTCCTTGTTGCCCACTGATAGTGCCGTCATTGGTTGTGGAGCCTGATCTCCCCTTGTTGCCCACTGATAGTGCCGTCATTGGTTGTGGAGCCTGATCTCCCCTTGTTGCCCACTGATAGTGCCGTCATTGGTTGTGGAGCCTGATCTCTCCTTGTTGCCCACTGATAGTGCCGTCATTGTTTGTGAAGCCTGATCTCACCTTGTTGCCCACTGATAGTGCCGTCATTGTTTGTGGAGCCTGGTGCTCTCCTTGTTGCCCACTGATAGTGCCGTCATTGTTTGTGGAGCCTGGAGCTCTCCTTGTTGCCCACTGATAGTGCCGTCATTGTTTGTGGAGCCTGGTGCTCTCCTTGTTGCCCACTGATAGTGCCGTCATTGTTTGTGGAGCCTGGTGCTCTCTTTGTTGCCCACTGATAGTGCCGTCATTGTTTGTGGAGCCTGGTGCTCTCCTTGTTGCCCACTGATAGTGCCGTCATTGTTTGTGGAGCCTGGTGCTCTCCTTGTTGCCCACTGATAGTGCCGTCATTGTTTGTGGAGCCTGATCTCCCCTTGTTGCCCACTGATAGTGCCGTCATTGGTTGTGGAGCCTGATCTCCCCTTGTTGCCCACTGATAGTGCCGTCATTGGTTGTGGAGCCTGATCTCCCCTTGTTGCCCACTGATAGTGCCGTCATGGGTTGTGGAGCCTGATCTCCCCTTGTTGCCCACTGATAGTGCCGTCATTGTTTGTGGAGCCTGATCTGCCCTTGTGGCCCACTGATAGTGCCGTCATTGTTTGTGAAGCCTGATCTCCCCTTGTTGCCCACTGATAGTGCCGTCATTGTTTGTGGAGCCTGATCTCTCCTTGTTGCCCACTGATAGTGCCGTCATTGTTTGTGGAGCCTGATCTCTCCTTGTTGCCCACTGATAGTGCCGTCATTGTTTGTGGAGCCTGATCTCTCCTTGTTGCCCACTGATATTGCCGTCATTGGTTGTGGAGCCTGATCTCCCCTTGTTGCCGACTGATAGTGCCGTCATTGGTTGTGGAGCCTGATCTCCCCTTGTTGCCCACTGATAGTGCCGTCATTGGTTGTGGAGCCTGATCTCTCCTTGTTGCCCACTGATAGTGCCGTCATTGGTTGTGGAGCCTGATCTCTCCTTGTTGCCCACTGATAGTGCCGTCATTGGTTGTGGAGCCTGATCTCTCCTTGTTGCCCACTGATAGTGCCGTCATTGGTTGTGGAGCCTGATCTCTCCTTGTTGCCCACTGATAGTGCCGTCATTGGTTGTGGAGCCTGGTGCTCTCCTTGTTGCCCACTGATAGTGCCGTCATTGGTTGTGGAGCCTGATCTCCCCTTGTTGCCCACTGATAGTGCCGTCATTGGTTGTGGAGCCTGATCTCCCCTTGTTGCCCACTGATAGTGCCGTCATTGTTTGTGGAGCCTGGTGCTCTCCTTGTTGCCCACTGATAGTGCCGTCATTGGTTGTGGAGCCTGATCTCCCCTTGTTGCCCACTGATAGTGCCGTCATTGGTTGTGGAGCCTGATCTCCCCTTGTTGCCCACTGATAGTGCCGTCATGCCACAGCCATTTCTCAATGCACCTTTGACGTACAGCTTGGGAACCGCTCACCTCACACAACATTGTTTTGTTTGTTTGTTGTTGTTTTTGGGGGGGAAGGAGGGAGAGTTTGTGTGCTCGTGTGTGTGTGAGAAAGAGAGAGAAAGAGTTTGTGCATGGGTATGTGAGAGAGGGAGACCTACTCAGAGGGAGTTTTTGTGTGTATGTGAAAGAGGGAGTTTGTGTGTGTATGTGAAAGAGGGAGTTTGTGTGTGTATGTGAAAGAGGGAGTTTGTGTGTGTGTGTGGGTGTGTGTGTGTGTGTGTGTTTGTGAGAGAGATAGGAAAAATGAGAGACCTACAGAGTGAGAGTATATGTTTGAGAGAGAGAGAGAGAGAGAGAGAGAGAGAGAGAGAGAGAGAGGGAGAATGGATGGAATGAAGCGATAGGAGACTGATTTTAAATAGATAGATTAGATTAGGTTAGATAGATAGATAGATAGATAGATAGATAGATAGATAGATAGATAGATAGATAGATAGATAGATAGATAGATAGATAGATAGATAGATAGATAGATAGATAGATAGATAGATAGATAGATAGATAGATAGATAGATAGATAGATAGAGAAGAAGAGGAAGTGAATCAGGTTGTGGTATCGGTAACCGTCTTGTTCCTAGTCTAATAGACTGGAGTGTCAGATGACTGACGGCTGCCATCTGGTTGCCTGCGTGTGATCTGGACAGGTGTGTGATTTGTATAAAGCCGCATTTCATGTCAACTACCTTCTGTTCAGCACTGCAGCTCCCACCCACCCACCATTTCCCCCCACACTGGCACTAGCACTGCCAAAGGTCACAGACCTCAAATACCCTGGACTCTTAACTGCTTCCCATACGATGCTTCACCCCCCAAGTTCGCTGTGTGGTGTACTCTTCGCTGGCCAAGGAAAGAGGTAGGTACCAAAAGGCCTAATTTCCCAAACGATGCTTCACTTTCTGAGTTCGCTGTGTGGTGTACTCTTCGCTGGTCCAGAGAGAAGAGAGGTCCTAAACACCTCTCTTCCCCAACGAGCGATAGGTAACGGGGAACCCCTTATACTCTTCGCTCCCGACTGAATGAGACCAGTAACGCAGGCAACGAGCTTGTGCGCAAAACAGGTAGCAGTTGTCTCGCTTAATAACAACAACAACTACTACTACTACTACTACTACTACTACTACTACTACTACTACTACTACTACTACTACTACTACTACTACTATTACTACTACTACTGCAGGGATGTTGCTAGAAAAATTTTTCTTCGGCGATTTGGCCGAAACAGCCGTGAAACTTTCGGCTTTTTACAGAAAGTTTCGGCTCTCTCTTCCAAAGCAGTCTCACAAGTGTTTTGACTCGCTTCACTACGTTAACGTGCACCCTCCACCTCCATATATTAAAGGTGTTCTGTGGATGCATATATATCTTTGTAATAAAACATGATTTTAAGAGTAGAATAAGAACATTGAAAAGAAATTTTATTTTCTTAAATTTTAGACACACAAAAACAATAAAAAGTTTAGACTGTCCCTTGACAGACCACAATACTGTCAGAGTTTCTGGGTTTATCCTTAGTAATTATCGAATCCTCACCTAAACTGCAAGCGTACAGCACAGGAATATCGCAAAAATGGACAAAATTGAGCCGATTCAACCGTGAAAACTTCGGCTCGGCGAGCCGGACATGACGGACAGTTTATCGGCTTTTTTTTAAATAAAAATTTCGGCTAAAAGCCGAAGATCCGACCCAAACGACATCCCTACTACTACTACTACTACTACTACTACTGCTGCTACTACTACTACCACTACTACTACTACTACTACTACTACTACTAATAATAATAATAATAATAATAATATTAATAATAATAATAATAATAATAATAATAATAATAATAATAATACTGGATGCTATATACGCGCTTTTCCCCAAATTACTAATCAGGCTCAAAGCGAGGCGATCTGTACCAACATACACGCTCACATATGTTTCCCCCACTCTCACACACATCTATCGCACAAAAAATGTGGTGTAAAGGCAGGGAGATTGCGATTAAAAGACAGAAAGGCAGTTGTATTTGTATTATTAAAATTGTTACATTGACCGCATTATTGAAGGGAGGAAGGACACCGGAGTACCCAGAGAAAACCTAAGTCACACAAGTTCGCCCCTTACGGGAATGGTACCCGCGATCTTGGGCCTGGGAAAGCAGCTCATTATCCACTGAGCTACCAGGCACCCCTGACATGGACGAGACTGGGGTTGAATCAAAGCATCTTTGATCATTGTCATCCTTAACAAATGATAGTCTCCGGAGACTAAGGGACGTACTCAGTTTGTTGTGTACGAATGACAGTGTTTAAAAGTGTGCTACAGAATCTGAAGATGAAGGCTGCTGAACCATACAGCGAGAAGAAGAAGACTGATAACTGTGTGACTGTTGTGTAGTTGTTTATGTATTTACTTATTTAGTCCTTCTTATATATTGTTATGTAGGAGTGTCTGTAGCACGTCAGTGTGTATGTTGGTTACAGATAGCCGCGCTTTGTAGTAGTAGTATCCCAAACATTAACTGGCAATTGTCCGCTTTCCTCGAAAACAAAACATCTGAAACCGTCTATAACCAACTTTATTTAGAACAGTGTGCTTTATACCCAGGATATGAAAAACTTTTTGCATACGGGTCAAAGAAAGGAGACTCAGTTGCTGCTGCGTCGGTCTCTGGGAGACACCTAGACCAGCCTTTGCAACACCGTCTACCTGATTTTTATTCTGTTTATACAGCTGAACTCAAGGCAATTCATCTAGCTCTGAAACAAGTTTATCAATCCAAAAGAACCTCGTTTTTAATCATGTCTGATTCACTGTCAGCACTTCAGGCTCTTTCCACGAGAAAAATATCACACCCTTTTCTGGCAGAGATCCATGACCTCCATACACAACTTGTTTCTGAGGGTAAAAAGATAGTTTATATGTGGGTACCTGGTCAAATGGGCATCCGCGGCAATATTGCAGTGGACAAAGCGGTTAAAGAAGCTCTACATTTCGATTTTCCTTCAGAGATTTTCCAGTTTGTTCCTTACTCTGACCTGCATTGTATGACTGAATCTTATTGTAAACGGCTGTGGCAGACTGGTCTAACCATATCAATAACAAATTATTTCAAATTCTTCCGGATTTGTCAGCTTCTTTGCCTAACTTTGCATCCACGCGCAAAGAAGAAACCGTTTTGTCTCGCCTTCATATTGGGCATACTTATGTCACCCAAAGTTTCCTTTTCAAAGGAGAAGAACCACCATGGTGCTTTGCATGTGATAAATCCTTTTCCGTTCACCATTTTATGGCTGATTGTGCTGATCTGCTTGATGAAAGAGAAAGATATTTTGATTCATTACCTTTCAAAAGAGATTGTTAAAGTATGCAATGGTCAACACCTGTTTCAATTTTTACATGATGTTTTATCGCATATAAATCATGTCGCCTTGAACGTACTTTTAATACATCAGATTTATAGAAGATTTTTCAAGAGGTTGCCTGTGAAAGTTTGTTTGAATATTTAACAGTAACAGGCTATTTTTTTTTTTACATTTGAACTTTTAGGATAACGTTTCTCGGGTCCTGATTTGACTCGGAAGAGTCCGTTGGACCTAAAGCAATAACCATGTAATGTAATGTATTGTGGTTGTTGGGCAGATGCTTCTGTAACTGACAGAGCACAACCTTTTCTAGGAGTTTAGAAATAAATGGCAGATTGGACACCGGTCTAAAATTCTTCAGGTTGTTGGAATCTAGACCCAACTTTTTGAGCAAAGGTTTTACAACTGCTTGCTTAAACTGACCAGGGACCGATCCTGTAGTGAGAGACTGGTTGACAATTGCAGTGATAAAAGACACAAGATCAGGCAAACATTGCTTCACGAGGGAGGTTGAGATGGGGTCAAGAGAACAACTTTTGGTAGGAGACCTGAAGATGAGATCAAAAATATCTTTCTCTGACACAGGCTCGAAAGCACCAAGTTTTGGACCATTATAGTCCTCAAACACAAGGGGGTCACAATCACAAGAATCGAGCTCGGCCCTGATAGCCGTGATTTTGTCACGAAAGAAAGCGGAAAACTTCTCAGGCATTTCTGACTTGGGATTGTTGTTGGGTAGAGGGGTTACCTTGGACATGCCAAACAGTTCATTTGTGGAAGCAAAAAGTAGTAGTAGAATACGAATACGAATACGAATACGATCACTTTATTATCTCAATCAAAGAGAAATTCACACGTGGTGCCAGATATAAATGTTACAAGACGATAAAGGACAGTATAACAACAATAAACAGTAAACAGTAAAACAGGATAAAAGTATATTAAGACATTACTAAATTAACCATTTAAAACTGTAATCATAAGAATCATAAGAAGTTACATGGGGAATAGCAGATACCTATCACATGATTTACGTTCAGTGTCATAATCATGATATAAGGTATTGCAACATAACAATCACTGTTGGCAAGCAATAGTCACATCAATATACAACAACGTAAGACTTTTAAATAAAGATGTTCATAAAAAATATAAAAATCGCTAAGCACATAGACCTACACTAAACAGAAATGTAAGATCACAGGGGCACATATTCACTATCTCATGCGGATTGGGCATTAATTGTATAAATCATGCCACGCACACTGTCATAATAGAAGCATCATACGTTCAAATTCTCAATCATTTAATAAAGAGATTGCGGTGGGTATAAAACTATTTTTAGTGCGTACAGTTTTGAACTTTGGTGTCCTGTAGCGCCTACCCGAGGGCAGGAGATTGAAGTGGTGCGCGAGCACGTGACTGCTGTCTTGAAGTATGCGACGGGCTTTTCTCACCACTCGCCTTTCATACATCGCTTTCATACTCACTTGTTGCACTCCCACAACCTTCCCACAAACTCTCACCACTCTGTCCAACACATTCCTACTGTCCAAAGACAACCTTCCATACCAACATACAAATGAGAAAGTGAGAATGGAAGAGATGAACGAATCATAAAAGGTTTGGAGGATACGGTTTTGAACATGCAAGCGTCGGAGTTTCTGGAGGCAATAAATTCTAGATTGGCATTTTTTGTGAATACCATTGACGTTAGAAGAGAAGTTCAGCTTCTCGTCAATGATGGTGCCAAGGTACTTGTATTCTGTGACCCTCTCTACTGTAGCACCGCCAATGACGAGAGCGGGGATGGGGGCGGGGTTGCGGCGAAAATCAACGATTAGCTCTTTTGTTTTTTTTACGTTTAAGTCGAGGTAGTTTTCCTTGCACCAGGTGCTGAAAACTTCGACAGATGAGAAATACTGAGAATTTGAGTTTGACATGTCCACCAGGGCTGAGTCGTCCGAGTACTTAATGACCGGACAGGTGTCAGAGCCACGGCAGTCGTCGGTATACAACGTAAAAAGTACCGGCGAAATTACAGTGCCCTGGGGCGCACCGACAGAGGTTTGCTTGACAGAGGAAAGAGCAGAGTGAAAGCGGACAGCCTGGGACCTATTGACAAGAAATTGAACTATCCAAAGGACGAGTTTGGAGGGTACAGAGTAAGAAAGGAGCTTCTGGGCCATGAGATGAGGTTGGATAGTATTGAAAGCAGAACTGAAATCGATGAAGAGGACGCGGACGAAGGAGCTGGGGGTCTCTAGGTGAGTGTAGGCATTGTGAAGGAGGGTAAGAGTTGCGTCTTCAGTGCTGCGATTGGGTTTGTAGGCAAACTGTAGGGGGTCAGAGAATGGCTGAGTGTGAAAGAGTAGACGAGAGAGAACAATTTTTTCAAAACATTTCATGGCTATGGATGTTAGGGCTACGGGGCGATAGTCATTTAACTGCTTGGGTCGTGCGATCTTGGGGATGGGTGAGATAACAGAGTGCTTCCACACACTGGGCACGACACAGTCACGCAGAGACCAGGAAAACAGCTGGCTAAACACTACTAGAAGTAGTAGTAGTAGTAGTAGTAGTAGTAGTAGTAGTAGTAGTAGTAGTAGTAGTAGTAGTAGTAGTAGTAACAGCAGAAGGAGACCACAAAAACAAGGTTGTGGGCACGGAGCCAAGTCTCCAATACTAAAGCTCGGAGGTTGAACTAAGAAGGAGAGCATATGGTGTTGTTGGCCACCATACAAATCCAGTCTGTCACATAGTTTGGATTGTTTGATTTTGGACACTTTATTGTCCCTTTTTATCGGGAAATTCGGGGCCGCTTCCCCGGGGAAAGCGTAGTCGCAGCCTGTGGCGAGCCCAAATCCAACCTACCTAATTTAAGTGTAGTTTGAAATTTTGCAAACAGGAGATGAGGATGTTGGGGGAAGGGGTGGGTGGGACGAGGGAGCATGATGTGTGCGTGTGAGTGCGCGCGCTTAATCTTACCAAAAGATGTGCATTATTGTTGAACGCGGAAACTAAACTAAATTATTCCTGTAAATTAATATTATACATCAATACATTGGTCATTAAATAAGTAACTAAATAACTATAAATACGTACCCCAATAAATAAATAAATAAATACACGAATAAAGGAAGCTAGAAAGACAGACAGATAGACGGAAAGACAGACAGAAAGAAAACAAATCAACATGAAATACCTAAATGGATGAACACATAAAATTGACAAGTGAAATGAAGTATGAAAAGTGGTGTTTGAACGTCAGCCGATAGATCCCAACCTTTCCTAAGGTTTAGGGCGGAGCAGTGTACAGATGAACATTTTCTGCAGCAATACACCGCCAGTCAAATTTTAGATAAATAATTACAGAAATAAAATAAAAGGCAAGAAAAAAATACATGAAATTCATCTTCACTCAATAAATTTGGTTGGAAAAACCAGTCTATCCTTGTTGAATTTACGACGTGGAATATTCTTGTGCTCCAAACGACAGCAAGAGGCCGTTGTCAGACGTCACAATGAGTTGGGGCCCCTGCCCTGGCTCCAAATTTAGCGTTGGACCGTACAAGGGAGATAAGCGCGGAGATAAAGGTTTATCGGCCCCTCGCACGTGTCCATTGATAATGTCGCCTCCCCACGGTCACGTTGCTACGATCCCGCTGAGGATGCTTTTGAAGAGTGGGGAGGGGGCAAGAGGAAAAGAAAGAGTGGGATGGGGGGGGAGGTAGGGAGAGAGGGGGAGAGATAGAGGTGATGTCACTCTTTCAGGAGATTAGAATGATCGATTTAGGCAGTGTATCCATCCCTTACGCATGGGAGATAAGGGTGTTGAAAGTTTGCGGCTTTTGTGGCGAGCGACACGTTGCGAGATAACTGTTGCTCTATTGACCGTAAAACTGCCCTTTTCGGGAGCATTGACCATGATTCCTTCCCCTCCCCCCCCCCCCCATCCAAATCCTTTTACCCCATCCCCCCTTTCTTCCTAACTCTCGCCCCCCAGACCATTTTTTATGTTGAAGGTCAGTGTACAATGTACAGTCAAAAAGCAACTTCCCTCTGATGGTGACTGCGGTCAGTGATTGTTGTCACGAAATGCACCATCAACAAAGCTTGATAGGCCACAGAGAGAAAGAGTGTCTCGCACCGATCAGACCTGTACACGCGCAGGCACTCAACATATCAATATACACTCATACAAGCGCTCGATCCTGATCGGCCGTGTGTCCTTCAGTCGCTGAGACGAAAAATAAAAGGACGTACAAACACCTACAACATGTAACAAATGACAAAGATCACAAGTATATCAACTAACAAGTTAGTATCTCGTATTGCCCCCAGTCGACGTGCGGTGATCCCGTTGCCATTGGTTTTAGCCACAAGCTGAGACGGGGGGGTATCCCAAACCTAAAAATAGAATAGAGAATTCTGGGAAATCTGTTCAAGGGAAGTAACTGATAACTAGCTACGTTTGCATTCATGGTCGCCATTTCTCGCGAAGATGTGCTGGTTGAAATTAAACGAAAGTTGGGAGAGTAACTGCATAATTCTGAAAGTGAACAAAGGCTTTGCTCAATTATCGAAGGAGAACACGATGGATTTATAGAAACATGCACACATGTATGTAAGCTCAGCGCAGGCGATCGTGAGTCTCAGTGAACTATTGTTCGCCATTCTGCTCAGATCGTTCGATGTGATGGTTCATTTATCGCTTGAATCACACTGTATAATGCACATGCAAGGTCTGTTAAAGATATGATAATTTGAGCATATGTTCGATTCCATACCAATTGGAAGGTGGGGTGGAAAAATTCAATCATGGTGATGATCAATCCTATTTTGCAATGGTGGTTAGGCCTACTTTATTGTGTATGGTCACGGGTACTTACCTTTTGTAGTTTGTGTGCTTTTTGTTCTGTCGGCCTTGAGTGTTTGCCTCGCCTTGGCTCGTTGTACTTTGTTGTGGTCTCGCTCTCTTTTGATTTTTGAAAGCAAATCCAAATTGCATTGTTATCCAGCAGCATGCGAGGTCAAATTAGACGAATTCAGATCTAACCAATCTTCTTATGACGCCATTTTGCGTGTGTCTCGTGTGCCATGCACCAATCTCGAAGAGTCCTGCCGACGTCATTTCAGAAAAGGATTTACCTACCCATAATTCCCCTGGGTTTTGAAGTTTCTAAAAAATTATTGTAGGCCGTCGACGCTCTATGGAGCGAAAAGCATGTAAAGGGAAGCAACCGGTTGTACGCGCACGTCGACAGAGACATAGAAGGGAGATAGTAACTTGTTAGTTGATATACTTGTGCAAAGATTTATTATCACCATTGCAATCACACTTTATTCACATAACTAAAACAACTAACATTCACTGACACACGCTAAACGCAATACAAGTGATGAGATGAAATCAATGAACAATCACAATAGCATCAACATGAGAATAGAGAAAGTCAACGTCACACAAGGAGGAGGGAGCAGGAAAGGGAGTAGATAGTAGATGGGAATGACTACACCTGGTGAGAGCGATGAGGTTCGATCCGGATCCACGTGGTACGATGATCGGACCTTGCTGCTTGCCCGGAACTTGCCACTTCCGGTATCACGCACGTAGTCAGGAGAGAAGACCCACGCAAGTTAGTCCTCACGAAGAAAGGGTTAGACGACGTGTTGATCCGAGACATGTGATCACGTAAAAACCACGTCACAATGAAGAGCAGAGGCGAAGTAACAGTTTTTTTGCTTCACAACACACTAGACACTGTCACATTATCAGATGCCATGATGTCAAGAAACTTGCATACAAATTAATGAAGCAAAAAAACAAAGTACTTGCGAATGGTTGTACCCTTTGAAAATCCTGCTGGAGGTATGAATACCCTTTACATTTTGACTCAGGGGGGTATGAATACCCTCACATTTTTTAGGATCTAAAACACTGTTACTTCGCCTCCATGTGTACATGGCGCCGAGTTTGGACTTTTTTCTGTTGCACTGCGGCTTTGTTTTAATTCAACAATCATGCGGCCTCCGTCAAAACCAGCGTGCCTTGCAGGATGGTTTTTGCAAGGCCTGATGCTCTGGTAATGTGGCCATACCATCGGAGTTTCCGTTTCTTCACCACTGTGAGCATGTCATCATGTTGTCCAATGGCTTGTGTGATGGTCTGTCGGACTTCGTTATTGGTGATGTGCTGGGTATAGGAAATACCCAGAAGTCTTCTGTAGCACCTCATCTCCATGCTTTGTATTCTTTTGTATTCTTCGTTGTCAATCTGCTGTGAGGGTCCATGTTTCGCAGGCCTATAGGAAGATGGACAGGGAAGCGCAGCAGCCTTACCTTGGAATCCTTACCTTGGAATTAAGACTGATGGTCATGTCTTTCCAAATGGGCTTCAGCCTTGTCAGGGCAGCAGTTTTTTGTGCGATCCTGGAGAGGACTTCCTGTAAGGACCCATTGTCTGATACAATGGCTTTTAAATATTTGAAGCTATGCACTGTGTTGAAGGATTGGCCTTGGACTTTGATGTCCATGTTGATGCCTTTGGTGTTGTTGGTCATTATTTTGGTCTTCTCTGCACTTATTTCCATTCCATAGTCTCTGGAGGTGGTGTCAAGCCTCTGTACCAGCTGTTCAAGTTCTTGTTCCTATCCAGCCAATCCATCAATGTCATCCGCAAAACGGAGACAGAAAAAAAAAGTATTTCCTCTTTGAAACTCTAGCCTGCAGTGCGCATATACAAGAAACATATTATATTCCGTCCTACTCTGTCTCGCCCTCGAAAGGTTATTACCGGCGCGCACCTTTCGTTACTGCCACGTGCACTCCGTGAAATTATCCTTCCACTTTTCATCCATCCCTATTCACTTCCACTATATCATCTACTCTCTCGCCTGTATTTTATCCAAACTATCTGTGGACAACATACTTCTCGCTGCGCGACAAAGGGAGAGAGAGGGAGATAAAGAAAGAGAGAGAAAGAGAAACTTGAAACTTTTTTTTTATTAGGGATAACGATTTTAGACTAATTAATAAGTCTAATCGTCCAATCTGTCCCTTAACAAATTAACGTAGTAAAGAACATTAACTTGGAAATCATATAACTCACACACACACACACACACACATGCACACACAATCACACCAACATCTTCATCATTATCTTTAAACAATTGTAGGCAACCACCCCTCACTATCCCCCACCCTTAGAATAATAATAAAAAAAATAATAATCATTATAATAATAATAATAACAATACTACTACTACTACTACTACTACTACTACTACTACTACTACTACTACTACTAATAATAATAATAATAATAATAATAATAATAATAATAATAATAATAACAATTACAATAATAATTCGTATTATTATTATTACTACTAACACCATCATCACCACCATTATTATCACTATTATTATTATAACTAGAGTATCATAATAATAATAATAATAATAATAATAATAATAATAATAATAATAATAATAATAATAATAATAATAATAAAAATAATAATAATAATAATAATAACAACAACAACAACAAACCCAACCAAATCCACAAACAAACCAAACAAACCAACAAAACAAACCAAACAAACCAACCCACCCAACCAACCATACCAAACCAAACCAAACAAACAACCTAACAAACAACCAAAAAACAAACACAAACAAATAAATATGTAATAATTAATTTAAAAAATAATTACATGAAAAACTGTGTTATATCAAAATGTATCACTTTTATCATTAATTTTGCAGATGCTTAGGGTATTTTTTAAAGAAAATATTATGTCGCAATGTTTACCCTCCAGAGGGAGAGAATCCATACATGATAGGCTATTTTTGTATAAATCAACGCGAGGGAGGGGTAGTTTATAATTATAAAGTTTATGCCCATCAACTGGGGGTAGTTAAAATTATATCAAGATATGCCGGTGTTTCTCCGTGTGTGATTTTTAACATAAGGATAGCTGTATTAAATATAACTTGTTTTTTGAAGTGGTAGTATTCGGAGTTCCTTGTTTTTCTCATTTGTTGTAATATTCGTATTTATATTATAAGACTTATAGGGTATCTTGATTGCTCTTTTATGAAGACTGTTTAGCTGTTTAATTTGCGCGTCACTTGCATTACACCAAATAGTTGATGCATAATTAAAATGAGACATACAGTGAGCGTAGAGGGAGAGAGGGAGAGAGAGAGAGAGAGAGAGAGAGAGAGAGAGAGAGAGAGAGAGAGAGAGAGAGAGAGAGAGAGAGAGAGAGGAGAGAGAGAAGCTATAGCGAAAGGGACCACATGACTATTAATAACATATGAAGCAAGGGCTTTATTATTTCTAAGGTAGGTCTAATCGTTAGTCCACTGATGAGGGAGTGAGGCCTCCACATTCCGGTTACGTTGTGTGTGCAAAGTTGCTTTATACCATGAACAGTACGTACTGTGATACATGTACCTAGAACTTTCCATGTTCGTCTGACATGGATCTCTCTCTCTCATCTCTCTCATCTCTCTCTCTCTTTTTTTTTCTCTCTGTCCCTCCCTCTCTCTCTCTTTCTGTCTCTCTCTTTCTCTGCTGGCCAAATCCCAGGCTGTCCAGGTTCTCATCAATATGAGAGGCGGCGGTCAGTGATGCGTGATCCGCGGCCTTTATTGCATTGTGGGACCCTGTGACCACTGAGCTATATCCTATCCTATCCTGTCCCGTAACCCGGAGGTCGTAGGGGCACCAAAGATCATCGTTTAACCAGCATACTCCATCTTTCTCTGTCCTCAGCAGCCCTGATGGCTTCGCTCAGTGTCAGACCAGTCCATCCTCGAATGTTGTCCTCCCACCTCTTTTTCGGTCTCCCTCTTCGTTTACCTCCTTGCACTGTGCCTTGCAGAATAGTCTTTGCAAGGCCTGATGATCTGGTGACGTGGCCATACCATCGGAGTTTCCGTTTCTTCACCACTGTGAGCAGGTCATCGTGTTGTCCACTACCTCCCCTTTATAATGACTGTATGTTGAAAGTGACATTAGATAGTCAGCTCGCTGTGCTTATTTGGTCTGTACAACCACTCAAATAATGCCGTGGTTGCTCTCTGATAGCCTGTTGTTCTGTGTGGTCCTCTCTCTCTCCCTCCCTCCCTCCCTCTCTCTCTCTCTCTCCCTCCCTCCCTCCCTCCCCTCTCTCTCTCTCTCTCTCTCTCTCTCTCTCTCTCTCTCTTTTCGCAGCTCTCTGAGCTGGCCACTTTCAAGTCCATCTTAAAAACTCATCTCTTCCTTAAAAATGTCTGCTCTCGCCTCCCATCACAAGCATCATTCCTTCTTTTGTGATTCAGACCATCGCCGTCACACCTCACCTCCCCAGCCCCCCTCCCCCCACTCCTTAGCTGCTCTCCTCCTCCCCCTCTCTCCATCATCTTTTATAGTTTACTTGTAGATATTATTTTTTTATGTTTGTAGTATGTCTTTGTATAATTTCTTAGTGTCTACTTTTTCGTTTCACTTCTTTTCGTTTGTATTTCGATGTTAACGTTAAGTATAAATGTGTAAGAATTGCGCTTTGAACTGATGTCATTAGGAAAAAGCGCTATAAAAATACCCTTATTATTATTATTATTATTATTATTATTATTATTATTATTATTATTATTATTATTATTATTATTATTATCTGTTCTTACGTTAACCCGTTTTACTGCTTATTTAAAATATTTGCATTATGAAAATATGTCCATGTGTTTGAAGGAATATGTATAAATATTTTAAATCCTTTGTTTCAATACTTTTCTTTTTATTTATCACTTGTGAGACACAGTCATGCGTCTTTATGTGTGTGTAAAAGAAGAATGAATGGACATGTTTAATTGACAGACAATGTAATTTCCATGCTTTTGGATTAATAAAGTAATATCTTATCTTATCTTATTATTATTATTATTATTATTATTATTATTATTATTATTATTATTATTATGATTATTATTATTATTATTATTATTATTATTATTATTATTATTATTAATATGCCAAAACGTTTTCATTTTCTGTGTCAATGCATCGGAAGCAACTGTGAAACATTAAATAAATTGCTACGGCCCATCATCCTCATCATCATCATCATCATCATCATCATCATCATCATCATCATCATCATCTTCTTCTTCTTCTTCTTCTTCTTCTTCTTCTGCTTCTTCTTCTTCTTCTTCTTCTTCTTCTTCTTCTTCACCCGGTACACATTCGTCGAAGGCTGCCAGAAGCATACTTTAGTAGTCGCCTCAACAGGCGATAAAGCATGCTCTCATGCTTCAGAGCTCTGCTTCCTATACGCTTCAAGCTTTATAGTGACGGAAAAAGCGCAATTTCACTGTAAATATAAACAGAATGTTGCTCTACAACATTCCGCTCTTTCCGTCTCAAAAACTCATTTGCCTTGTTGGATTAATAAATTGTATAAAACCAAGTGAGGACACTATCCGGCGTCAATAAACGGTTCAAAAATATTCTCAAACGGTTCGTAAAAGACAGTTGACCTACAAACAAATACAGTTTGACCTAATTCGTCCCGTAGAGGAGACGAAACTAACATTTTCTATTTTCATGAGTTCATTGGTCAATGCTCCTAGGGCTTGAAGCGTATTGGAAGCACTGCTCTGAAGCTTGAGAGCATGCTTTATGGCCTGTTGAGGCGACTACTACAGCATGCTTCTTGTAGCTTTCGACCAATGTGTATCGGGTGTCTTCTTCTTCTTCAGCACCATCATCATCATCATCATCATCATCAACATTATCGTCATCATCGTAGCGTAGTGATCATCGTCATCAACATCATCATTAATTCAATTCAATTCAATTCAAAATTTATTCGCCAAGTGCCATACATACAGTTATAGTATACATGACACAAAGAATGCTTTAGATCAGCGGCAGGCATGCACAAGATACAGAACAAATAAAGCATAGATCTAGTGCGACCTATGTAACCAACATAACTGTATGTATGTCACTTGGCGAATAAATATTGAATTGAATTGAATTATAGTCATCATCTTCACCATAATTACTGTTATAATCATCATTATCATCATAGTCATCATCATCATCATCATCATCATCATCATCATTATCATTATCTTATCACGATGACGGATGACAGTCAGCAGGACCAGTTGCGTGTTTGAGGAGTAATTAATTGGTTGATACTGGCCTTGGCAATAAGTATTGCCTTCAATGTGTGGGCCTGTGGATGGAACAGGCTTTCTCTCTTTTGACTAATCCTAGTAATCAATATTTCTCTTCTTCTTCTTCTTCTTCTTCTTCTTCTTCTTCTTCTTCTTCTTCTTCTTCTTCTTCTTCTTCTTCTTCTTCTTCTCCTCCTTCTCCTTCTTCTTCTTCTTCTTCTTCTTCTTCTTCTTCTTCTTTTTATTCATTTATTGTATAGTTTTTATCTAAGGCTTTTCCAGCTCAAGTCTGCTCAAGGTGATGTACGTTGCAGGATCTTACTGAGGGCGCCCACTTTTGACCTCAGGCACAAAGCCTGACACTCTCATCATCGTCATAGTCATCATCGCCATTATTATCATCATCATCATCATCATCACCATAGTCATCACCGCCATTATTATCATCATCATCATCACCATAGTCATCATCACCGTCATTATCATCATCATCATAAACATCATCATCGTCGTCGTCATCGTTGTGTGGCTAATAGTGGTCAGTTGTCTGTGTGTTGTAGGCTGGCCAGTTGCTGGCGCTGTTCTTTGACCACCTCATGCCCGGCAGCCAGATGGACGTTCAACCGCTCGCCACTTCCCCCAGGGCAGAGGACCGCCACCACCCAGCTGCATCGGAAGTTGCGTCAGACCTAGGATCTACGTGCCAGGATGACGTCAGGTTGGACATGTGAGCACAGACTGTGATGCAATCTGGGCAGAGTTGACAGAGCGAGGAAGCGGTGGGATATAAATTAAAGTCTTCGGCGATGGAAAGATCAATTGTCCCCTATACGCATTGTGTCCGGGGACGTTAATCTAACCACTGAACTGGAAAGATCAGTTTCAGTCTGTTTTGTAAAGAAAACTGATAGCCAAAACCATTGACGCTAATAAAACGTTGTAACAGTATTGTGAACGAAAAGTGTGTGCGTGGACAACGTCGTCGTTTGGTGACGTCATATACAAGTGTCTTGACTACGTCATCAGTTTGATTATGTCAGATGCAGAGTCTGAGTGTCTCGTGAGTGCTGTATTATGATGAGGTACGCTTGCAGGCGCTTGACGTATATTATCCGTCATCGTTGTACAGTGTCTTGACGGCTGTCATCATTACCTTGACGTCAGGTCAGGTACAGCATTTGTGATTGTTGTGTGACGTACAACACAACAATAAGGTGACGTATGTTGTTATAGGACGTAGTACCCTACAGTCACGTGGCGCGAAAGTTGCTGTCCAACGTCAACCAAATATTACTATGTCAGTGTGCGCTTTTATTGGCTTTGTCCAATTGCATTTCAGTGTGTCTAGTTTTGTAGATACGTGTGCAGGTTTTACTGTGTAAGGTCAATTGACATTATGAGGGTGAAAATGCCGAAAATCTGCTGATAAAAATAGGTCTAGTCTAGGCCTAGGGTTACAGTTATCCCAAACCCTAATACTAGCCATAACCCTAATCCTAACTCTAATCCAAATTCTAACTAACTGTAATCCTAACGCTAAATATCAAAATTTGGCGTTAAAATTTTATTTCTATCTTTACGCGAAAATTGCGTAATGATACAATTATGAATGCGCAAAACGATGCGCGAATCAACATACATGCTTCTAATATGACGCCAGAATTTGGGGTTTTCCCTGGTGTATATCGCCTGTTCTACATATTAAGTATGTGTATCAATAACTATCATAGGCTGTAGATTTACTGCTTTTCATTCGTGGTTTTCTCGCAAATATTTGAACTGCCTTCAAAAGACCGTCACTTTATTGTGGCAGATACACACACACACAAACACACACACACACATACACAAACACATACACAAACACATACACTCACATGCCCACCTATCCTACAGTGTGAGGTAAGCATTTTTTAGCATCGTTGTGGGGTACATACACTGCATAGCATATTTCACGTAATATTAGGTTATGCTGACTTTGGGCAGTTTTAACATAATTGCCGAGCAGTGACGAATGTTTTTAATCAAGAATGACATCTCCCCCGATAGCCCACGTTGTGAGGTAAGCGTATTTGTAGCATTGTTGTGATGTACACACAAAAATCCGTGTGGGTGTGTGTAGGTGGTCGCACACCAACGGTTTTGTGAGGTGGTTGAGATAAATGTATAGGCGATATGCTTGGTAGCTCAGCAAGCGGTTTTTGAGGTTGGCACTGTGGGGTCATAGGAAAATGTACCTCATAAAATTTTGGACCTCACAACCCTGTCAGAAAGTCTTACACACAACCTCATAACCTACGGTACGTAAACGCACAAACACACACAGAGATTTGTTTGTGTCAAACACAGGACGTGGTTGTCTCGCCTACAGAAATTGGACTGGAGTTTTTCGGCAGTAGGTGGAATGGATTCTTTTAAGGACAGTTGTGTGTGTGTGTGTGTCTGTGTGTGTCTGTGTGTGTGTGAAAAGCGCGCGCGAATATGTGATGTGTGCATTTATGTATTTAATTGTTTTTGTAAACTTGCTGATTGGTCGTAGGCCTGAGTTCTCTTCCTGTGTCGTTTTCCTAACATTTCTTAATTTTGAATCGTCCGAAATCTGACAGTAATCGTTCCAAATCCAAACGTACAAGTGCCTCACATTCAAACTCTTTTTGTAAATATTTATTGTTACAGCATTCCATCAACTGTTTTGTTTATATCCGACATTCCCTCTCTACGTTTGGTTAGTGTGATAAAGTGACCCTCCCACTAACCCACTACCCCCCACCTCCATTTCTCTTGTCTTAATCTTCTTTTCAAGGCTTGCCTCAAAATGTATTGTCCTCCTAGATATCTTAATAATAATAATATTAATAATAATAATAATAATAATAATAATAATAATAATAATAATAATAATAATAATAATAATAATATTAATAATAAAAATATTAAAAATAATAATAATAAAAATAATAATAATAATAAGTTTAAAAAAATAATAATAATAGTAATAATAATAATAATAGTTATAATAATAAATAGGTAGTAGAAGAAGAACAATGAATTTATTGCTGTTGGTGTGTGTGTCTGTGTGTGTGTGTGTGTGTGTGCGTTTTTGTGTGTCTGTGTCCTTGTTTACACAGTGTTATCTGGACAAATCAGTGAACATCTACATAACTTGTATTGACATGCCTACTTGTTTTGACGTCAGAACAATGATCCGTTAGGGTTAGGGCTGGGTTAGGGTTAGGGTTCGAACACTTCAAAGTACTTAAAAATGGGGACGAAATATGACCCATTGTCCGCACGACGTAGGTGGCGTTTCGGGAAAGCCATGATAATACTGTGTAACCTCGGCTGGTGTGTGTGCGTCTGTGTGTTTGTGTGTAAATTTGTAAAACAACTTTGTGTATTCCATTGTTCCATATCTTAATGTCCAGTAGAAGCAGGTTGTTGTAGAGTGACTGACTGTTTCACTGCATCACCAAAACAACATCCTATGTATTGTAATTTCAGTGGGTTAATAAAGCGTCTGGAGTCTTCAAGTGTTTAAATGTAGCTTGAATGACTTCACCAAATACATTGACTATAAACTCGGCGCTTGGTTAATGTACTGCCTTGTTAGGCATACTATGTTTAGGATTGTCGATGATTTTGTTTTTCTTTTTATTTGCGTTGTGGTGTTCATTATTCTATTGATTTTTAACCGTCAAAGCCGTCCAAGTTACGTCTGAGTGTTTTTTTTCTAATTTATGTTTATTTTTTATTAATTATTGCAAAAACCAGATTTACCTATATGCTTGTACTAGATATCCGTCCATACAATTGTGATATTGAAGAGTGATATCATTTTTACTTTCGAGTGTGATCGTAGATTTATCCAGACTTGAAAATTTTTGTTAACGGAATGAAATCTCAGCCGATGTTGTTGAATTGTGTTGGTGTGCAACACATACATTCATGATGAATGTTTGCTTTTTCTAGCGTGGCGCTTAATATTTTTAGATGTTACCGACATAATATAAAAGCTGTAAGCCTATTATAATAAATGTGTCCATAAATAACCCTTAATTTGTGGTGTATTTGTTTACAAAAAACTTTTAGAAATTTTTTCTTTACAATGATTTTGTGTGTGTGTGCTTTTTACGAATTGTGTATAGGAATAATTAAGACTGAATTAATTGAAGGGAAAAAATCGTAAGTTCTATTTATCGTCATTGTTGATCAGTTAAAATATTGAACCTTTTCTCAGCATTGTGATGTCAGTATTAATTTCATCAAAAGAGTTTATTATTCCACATTATTTGTGGTGAACGCTCCTATACGCACTGTGTCTGGGGACGTTAATCTACCCAAAGGAAGAAAAGAAGAAAGAATGGTGAACGCTCTCCGATTAGCCTATATGTTAAAACATTGCAGCTTGTTTTTGGCCGTCGCCGAAAATGCCAGCGGAAGGATGTGACGCTATTGGGTTATGCGATTGGCGCTGCCTTTCGTGACCTACCAGGAAGGGTGGTAGCTTATGCAGTTAGTGGAATTAACGCTGTAGAATAGTACGACCCTAGCTTATGTATTGTAGTGGTATTAAAGCTGTAGAATAGTACGACCCTAGCTTATGTATTGTAGTGGTATTAAAGCTGTGGAATAATACGACCCTAGCTTATGCATTGTAGTGGTATTAAAGCTGTAGAATAGTACGACCCTAGCTTATGTATTGTAGTGGTATTAAAGCTGTAGAATAGTACGACCCTAGCTTATGCATTGTAGTGGTATTAAAGCTGTAGAATAGTACGACCCTAGCTTATGCATTGTAGTGGTATTAAAGCTGTAGAATAGTACGACCCTAGCTTATGCATTGTAGTGGTATTAAAGCTGTAGAATAGTACGACCCTAGCTTATGCATTGTAGTGGTATTAAAGCTGTAGAATAGTACGACCCTAGCTTATGCATTGTAGTGGTATTAAAGCTGTAGAATAGTACGACCCTAGCTTATGCAGTTAGTGGTATTAAAGCTGTAGAATAGTACGACCCTAGCTTATGCAGTTAGTGGTATTAACGCTGTAGAATAGTGCGGCCCGTGTCTAACTGTGAGTGCCTCTCAACCTCCACTTTAGCCTTTTGCAAGGATGTCATTGATTATAGCGGATGATCTTTAAAACTCTCGGACTTGACGTTCAGATTCAAATTTTACCAAATTTCAGAAACCAAAAATAATGTATGACTCTAACAGTCATCTCTCAGCGTGAATTCAACTTTTATAATTTGTGTGTGTGCATATTTGGATCTACAGTCGAGCCAACTCACTTTACATAAATTGCTACCACTATGTATAGCTACCACTATACATAGCTACCACTATACATAGCTACCACTATACATAGCTACCACAAACTCTGTTGGTGTTTTGAAAAATAATTTGAACAAGAGAAAAAAAATCTCGTTGCAGCTTTGGGAAGAAAAAAAACCGTGAACGTTGCCACTAGCACAGCATGGGATGCTGTACCATATACCACACAGTACTAAGCTGTTGTGTGTCAAATGCCACTTGAAGGTCAATGAGTCTTCTGTGTACAATTGTACAGAACTGAGCAATGCACGTCTACACCGTCTGTGTGGAAGACTGGGTAGTGACAGGGTTAGCCAGTACAGCCCGTAGCTGGCAATCATCGGGCAATCACGTTACTACGGTTTCAAAGGGTTAATGGGTACACGGCTAATCCCGCTTTTGCCCCGTTGGGGTGCCGGGGGTTTCAGTATAAATAGTATCCCCACTTTCTGGAAATTGAGTGCTTTAAATTCCCACTGTCGCTGTCTTTATCCTTTGTTCTTTCTCATTCCTGCTCTTTTCTATCAATCTGCTATACTATCGTCTTCTTCGCCTCCTACCTTTTTTCTTGAAAACTCTTCCGGTACAAGACTCCTTGTTTGTGTATGGGGTCTGTTGGATCAGCTTGGGAATATTGGACGCTTTCTGCCAGGTGGTCACTAGGGCTTCCTATGATGTTATTATTTTATTGATTGATTTATTGTTGCTTTAGGTCCAGCGGACTCCTCCGAGCCAAATCAGGACCGGACAACCCCCGATCCGCATGAAAGATCTGCTGAAACAACCCTAGTGGGAAAATTGAACGCCCTCCACCGGCCAGTCACTTTACAATAAAGACATCCCACGCGGGGGACGGCTGAGGGTTTACCTCAACTACGCGAACCCCCGGTTACAAAAACAAAATAGAATACAACCATCATTACAAATCATCAACGAAACATATACATATAAAATGCCTATATTGCTAAATACTAACATCATAGGAAGCCCTAGTGACCACCCAGCAGAAAGCGTCCAACACTCCCAAGCTGATCCAACAGACCTCATACACAAACAAGGAGTCTTGTCCAGGAAGAGTTTTCAAGAAAAAAGGTAGGTCATTGATCTAGCGAAGAAGAAGATAGTATAGCAGAGTGATAGGACAGAGCAGGAATGGGAAAGAGTATATGAGGAAGATAGCAACAGTGGGAATTTGAAGCACTAAATTTCCATAAAGTGGGGATACTATTTATACTGAAACCCCCGGCACTCCAACGGGGGTACTGTTGCCGCAGTGAATCTGTCATGCCTACAAAGGCAAGACAGGTTTTCAACTGGGGCTTTCACTTTTCTCTTTATAGGTTAGAACAATCTACAGTGGCAAGATTGCTCATGACCCCAAGGGGTATGTTATTATTTAGCAATGTAGGCATTTTATATGTATGTGTTTTGTTGATAATTTATAATGATGTTTGTATTCTATTTTGTTTTTGTAAACGGGGGTTCGATAAGTTGGGGTGAAGCCTCAGCCGTCCCCTGCGTGGGATGTCTTTATTGTAAAGTGACTGGCTGGTGGAGGGCATTCAGTTTTCCCACTAGGGTTGTTTCGGCAGATCTTTTATGCGGATTAGGGGTTGTCCGGTCCTGATTTGGCTCGGAAGAGTCCGCTGGATCTAAAGCAACAATTATGTAATGTAATGTAATGTAATCCCGCTTTAATTTTAAAAAACAATTTCAACTGATGACTGCGTCACGAAAGAGTTCATAATTATGAGACTCAGCCTTTATGAGTGAGTTACTCATGACATGTGACGACATAGTTCTCTTACTCTATCTGTTGCAAATAAACTGACCAAACATGCACAATGCCAATCTTCCGCATGTATATTATCTTAGAAAATATTATTTTCAAGGGTACATTTCAATGAGAAGAAAGCAGAAGGTATTCGCACTCACTCGCAATCATGTCTGCTCTGAAAGACACAGGAACAAAACAAGAAATAAAATGTTATTAACTGATTGAAGTGCTCGTACAGTCTTAAAATAAAATGCTAATTACTTAACTTGTTGCTTTATTGAACAAAAAACAACTTACTGATTGTTACTTGTGACAAAATCATCTGTGACGTCACACAAACCCACAGTCCTGTTTCTTCAGCCTTCTTCTGAAACAGATTTTGTTTGGTATAACAAGATAACAGATTTTGTTTGGTATAACAAGATAATGGATTTTGTTTGGTATAACAAGATAACAGATTTTGTTTGGTATAACAAGATAACGGATTTTGTTTGGTATAACAAGATAACAGATTTTGTTTGATATAACAAGATAATGGATTTTGTTTGGTATAACAAGATAACAGATTTTGTTTGGTATAACAAAATAACGGATTTTGTTTGGTATAACAAGATAACAGATTTTGTTTGGTATAACAAGATAACAGATTTTGTTTGGTATAACAAGATAACAGATTTTGTTTGGTATAACAAGATAACAGATTTTGTTTGGTATAACAAGATAACAGATTTTGTTTGGTATAACAAGATAACAGATTTTGTTTGGTATAACAAGATAACAGATTTTGTTTGGTATAACAAGATAACAGATTTTGTTTGGTATAACAAGATAATGGATTTTGTTTGGTATAACAAGATAACAGATTTTGTTTGGTATAACAAGATAACAGATTGTGTTTGGTATAACAAAATAAAAGCAATTAGCCGCAATTAGTGCTTACATACTCTAATAAATGCGATGTAAACTAAATTGCAGAGCCTCATAGTTTTACCCACCACCTCCTCTACTGCATTTAGACGTCCACCGTGTCTTAAAACAGGGAAATAAATAATGAAATATGCATTTGTGTGTTTGTTTGTGTGAGAGAGAGAGAGAGAGAGAGAGAGAGAGAGAGAGAGAGAGAGAGAGAGAGAGAGAGAGAGAGAGAGCTCACGCTGCCGACTGTTGTGCTCATCTAATAGGTCATTTTATTGACAGGTGATTGTGGTATGCTGCGGTATCCACCTTCAAAGACTGTTGTTATAGCTGGCCCATCTTTGAGCATTAGTTTTCATGGTCTCTTTGGCTTTTGGCGTAGGAGGCTAAGTCCTAAAATAAGCAAAAGGTACAAATTAAAGGAAGAAAGAAATACAGAGGGAGGGTGGGGGAAGACAGGAAGAAAGATAACTACAAGAGTGAGCAAGAGGATTGACGGGGGTTGAAAGCCTCAGGATCTGTGATGATATTCTGGGAAAGATACGTTTATCTTACTAGGGGGTAAGACTTATTGATAGATGGGCGATGCGCTACCACTATCGATCGTTCTTTTGCCAGAAGTCCTAAAGTGGTGTGAGAGACAGATCACGGTACTTTGGTCACATAAAATTTATATTTGTTCTCGGGAATTTTAGTATCATTTGGCTCAACTTGAGAACCGGTGATGACTAATCAAAAGACTAGATTATTATGTCTCAAGAGAAGAAAACTACTAACTACACAACAATACAAATAGAATGACACCAGTCGTATGTATGTAATTTCACTTTTTATATATTCAACACAAACTTTAACATTTCTGCATTAATCGGTAAATTAATAAGTAATATAGTTCCAAGTGCTGGGAAAATGTCTTAACAGGTTTCTCTCGTCATTTGCTACCTGCGGTTACGATTTTCACTCTTCGTGAGTTTCAAATGTTCTAGTTTCTCGAGGGTATGACTCAGTTCTTGGGGGGGACTTAGCTAAGGTAAGTCGGGCCGCTCTTGAAGCTGTGGGGTTTGGACGTGGTCAGGTAGAATCGTGGTAGTTCTCCTTGGTTCCACGGGAGCGACGGTCAGGCGTTCGTCTCCACAAACGTGATCCCAGGTCCGACCTGGAAAAGTCGGAGCTCTGGCTACAGTATTCTCGTTAGCTATAAGTGTGCGGTCTCCTCTGCAAAGTGTCCATAGCATCAGACACCTGCAGGGTTCCCATATGCACAATTCAATTCGAATCTTAAGGCTAAAATACATCAATCCACATGCATACTGTCTCAGAAACAATAATCTGTTTCTGTAACTATATCAAGAACCTATTATTTATACATGGCAATCAATATACAATAAACATACACATATCAAAACTATTAGTGTTATCTTACTTGTAGACTCTGGGACTCGTGAAATCGTCTTTTACGTCTCTAGCACCCTCTTGATGAGATGGAGATAGACGAACACTGCAGTTTGTTCCTTTGGTCGACCCTCACAGCTTAACAGTTCTTTTGCGACTGACTAGCTGAGATTTGGTCCCCAAAGGTATGCAAAAGTTCCCAATAGTCTTCTGACCAATCGTTTTTAGCTCTAGTTTTCGTTAATCCCGCATCTACAGGAATATGGTTCTAATTTGAATAGTTCCTCCCCTTCTCTCTTGTCACTGGACACGCATAATTACTTTTCAAGTGGTGTATCAGGGATAGAGTGAAGAACAGATGCCATAACGATAAGCGGTGCCTGCCCAATACGGGTGACATCATCTTGGTAACTTTTGGCTGGAGTGAGCTACTTAGTGTCTCATGGCGAAGACAACGCTATGGTTAGTTTTTGACTAAAGTATGCTATTTAGAATTCTTGGTCGCCAAGCCTGTTGATGGTATCGGTAGCTATTGGCGGTGTGACTGTTTCAAGGAAGTTAATTTGCCATGTGTGGGCTGCTTGTTGGCTAACTATTGTATTAACGTCCAGTTTCGTTCGATGGTATCTCTGTTTCGCTAAGCTAATTTCCTCCATGTTTGTCGTCAGTATTTCTGCTGTCACATAGGCCCCCCAAAAAACTATTCTTACACGTGGGTAAGAATTGGTACTGAAATGGTGGCGCAAATATGTACATGCATTATTTACATAGAGTACTGGGGAAGAGGTCACTGGGGTACAAAGCTGGGTGCATCCACCCGCAACTGTGAGGGGTTGGAAGCAAGGTTAGGTTTGTCTACAGTGGGCACGGGGTATCTGCTGAGGTAGTCAGCTCCATGGTTACTCTTCCCGGGTATGTATTCTACATGAAATGAGTAGGGCTGTAGCAAGAGTGACCAACGCATGAGTCTGGCGTTGAGTTTCTGCGATGACGCAAGGAAGGTTAAGGGTTGGTGATCGCACTGCACCTTGAAATGAGCGCCATACAAATACATCTGGAATTTCTGGATGGCCCAGACCAATGCCAAACATTCTTTTTCTACTGTTGCGTAATTGTGTTCAGCTTTGTTTAATTTCCGGCTGGCATACGCGACTGGCAGGAGAAGTGTGGGGTCATTGGGGTCAGATTGTAGTAGGGTTGCTCCTAAACCTTGATTGCTCGCATCTGTGCGTAGCACGAATGGTTGGGTTGCATCGGGCAACTTCAGGATGGGTTGTGAGGTGAGTCTAGCTTTCAGGGTTTGGAACGCATCTTCGCACTCGGCATTCCATTCTACTTTCTCGGGCGCTTTCTTCTTGGTTAGATCAGACAATGGCGCGGCGATGGAATTGAAGTTGGCAACGAATTTCTGGTAGTAGCCACATAGGCCTAGAAACGATTGCACATCCTTTTTGTTTATCGGGCGCGGTGCCTTGTTCATTTTCGCGATGTTCTTGTCTTCCGGAAGAAGACTGCCGTGTCTGAGTGTGTGACCGAGAAACTCTATCTCTTCGTATCCTAGCAGGCACTTTGTCGGTCGGGCTGTTAGTCCGGTTTCCCTAAGTCGCTGAAGAACGGTAGAGAGAAGTCTTAAATGGTCATCCCAGGTGTGGGTCGCGATTAAGATATCATCCATAAAGTGATGGAGTTCTTCTTCTTGAATGGGCGCGAGAAGTTGTTTCATCATGCGTGAGAAAATGCTTGGTGCGTTGTTAAGTCCAAACGGTAAGACATTGAACTCATAGTGGCCATCAGCTGTACTGAAGGCTAGATACGGTCTTAGGTGCTCTGGCACCGGTATCTGATAGTACCCTTTGCTTAGGTCTATTCGCGAGAAGTATTTTGCGTTATGCAATTTCGCGAACAGTTGTGCTGTGTCTGGTAGCGGTTCAGCTTGGAATTCCGTCACGGCATTCAGTCTGCGGTAGTCTATGCATAAGCGATGTTCTCCGCTTGGCTTGCGTAATAGGACTATTCCAGCGCTGTATGGGGAGGTTGAGGGGGAAATTATTCCAGCCTCTAGTAGGGTTTCTATCTCCTGCTTGACAGCGGTTTGTTTGGCAAGAGGGATAGGGTACGGTTTTACTCGGACAGGGGTGGTGTCAGTCAAGGTCATTGTCACTTCAACTAACGGTGTCTGTCCAGGTATGTCCGTCAACACTGCTTGGTGTTGTGCAACTATCTCCATTATCTGTCTTTGTCTGTCTGTCGATAGTTTTGGGTTGATAGCTACGTCTCTGTACGTCTCGCTACTTTTCAGCGGATACTCGATAGCTAAGTCCTCTGTAGCTTCGACTTCTTCTGCTATAGACAAAGCCATTAAATGATCTGTGGATGTTGCGGCGTCGCGTAGGTGTTTGCGCTTTTCTGTGAGCGGCAGTGGGCCTACGATCTCTACTGCTACTCTGTGGGATGGGGTACCGGTGACGGGCATTTCGCCTAGCGTTACTGGGACTCCTATCTCTGGTTGGTCTACCTTCTGGCACTGGGGACAGGAGTGGACAAAGCGCTTAATGTCTCCTGTTATTCCCGGCCAATGATAGTGAGCGGTAATTCTCTGAATTGTTGCACTCACGCCCATGTGCCCGCTAAATGCAATGGCGTGTCCTACCTCTAGTACCTGTGGTCTATTTTTGGCAGGGACAACTAATTGAGAGTGGTCGTGGCCTGTCTGTCTGTACAGTAGTCCGTTTTTCTCAAAGAACTCTCCTTTCTTAGGTGGGTTATGCGCCTGAGGGAGTTTTTTGTAGCATTTAGCTAGTGTGGGGTCAGCTAGTTGATCTGCCCTCATCTCGGCGGGTGCCGGATTAGCAGGGAGATTATCTGCAGCGTCCTGTCTGGTCTGTGCTCTAGTTTGGACTGATGCAACCACTTGAGGCGCAATCGGAGTCCCTAAATACACATATTTGCACCCTAGTATGATGTCATACAAAGGTGCGTCCATTACTGCCGCTTTTACTTTTCCTGACACATATCGGGAGTCTACATGGACTATCGCGATTGGTAAGGTGGAGGCGGGTATGGATCGATCAGGGCCTTGCAAAGTGACGGTCTCGTCGGTGATGTCATCAGCCGCTACAAGAGTTCGACTGACGATTGCATCGTACGATAATCCGGTGTCGTATAGACATGACGCGGTTTTCCCGTTCACTACAACTTTTTCACTGACTGGGGGTCGGGACTTATCTGAAGTCTCCAGTTCAACGGTACTAGTTTGACTTACAGCCACTGTGTGCGTTTGATTCGCTGTTCTACGGCAATCAACGGTGTTATGGTTAGTTCTTTTGCAGTTAGAACAATATTTCCGGGGGTTTTGACCTTGACCGGGCGGTTTCACCGAGTTTTGGGTTTTCTTGTTATCCGAATTCTGCTGATTCTGATTAGACTGCTGTGTTTGTTGTGGGTGGAGTTTCTGGTTGTTTCCATCTCTGCTGGGTTTATCTGTTACCTTGCGTTTAGCTTCGTTTTCATGCGCGGTGGTGTAACGGTCCGCTAGTTTGATTAGATCAGCTAAGTTCTCTCGGCACCTTGTTCCGCGGTGAACATCCTAGTTTCTGGCGTCATTGCATCGCGTAACTGTTCGCTAAGGATTAGTTCAGCAAGATCTGCGAATGATTCTTCTAGGTTGGATAAGGCTAACCATTTACGCAAGTAGGTTTCCAATCTGTCTACAAACTGACTGTGGCTTTCACCATACCTTGCGCAACTTTTCATTCTTTCGGCGGTCAACTCATTCTTTCTTTTGCCTGTATTTCGCATACATACATCTGTGAGCTAATTTTATGTATTATAGTCCATCCTGTGCTAAGCGGTTCTATTCAACTTTCCTAAAATTAGTCTTAGGGGGGGGTAACACTAATACTGGTCCCTTTCCCCCTTCAATGTCCATCTTTTTCTTTCTTCCATCTCTAATTCCATGTTTTTTAACTTTTTGCATCGCAATTTCCTCAGCACGTAGGCTTTTCTGCCGCCTCGCACAGATTCTTTCTCAGCTCTAGTGCTTTCTGAGAGCTGCTAATCTGCACAGATTCGTTCCTGTGCATTTCGCATACACGTCATAGGCTTTACCTCTCAATCCTTGAGCTAATTTTATGTTCCATTTGTATAGTCAAGTTCAATTCCTGTGCTAATCAACCGATCAGATATGCCTATCCTATCAACTTCTCGTCAAAAGACTTAAAAAAAAATTCATGCCCTGGAGTATGGACGGATTTGGGGAGGGATGTCCAGAACAGATAGGATGGCATACAGTACAAATATTCGGGTCAGTTGCCCTGAGCTGCTATCCAACTGGATTTTTTTTTTCTCCTTTTTTTTCTATTCTTTTTTCTTCCTTTTTTCTTTTCCTCATGCGAGATATTTATTCCCAGGTCTGTTCTATTAGACGTTCTACTCTAATAGTTTATTTTTAATCACTTTTCTATGGGGCCTTCTTCCTTTATCTTATTTCTTTCTTTCTATTATTCGCGTGTGTTCATATACTTTTTTATATATTTTTTTTTTTTTTTTTTTTTTTTCTTTTTTTTTTATATAACACTTTTTATGATATTCTTGTTCTGAGAATTCTTTTTCTTCTCAGTTAGCTCCTTAATTCACCCTTTTTATTCTATATTTCCAAGCACAAATTAACATTCTTTTCATCTGCTTTCATTTCCTATTTTCTTCTCTTTCTTCCTACTCTCTTTTCTATCTTTTTCTGCATGGATTCTTTCTCAGCTCTAGCTTTTTCTGCATGATTCTTCTTTCGTTCTTGGATTTTTCCAATATCCCATTCTGAGGTTACATACGTGATTAAATCTTGCCCTGCTAGACCTAGTGCTATTCCCTCCTCCCTTAATTCACGGCGTACTTTTATGAAGTCGGCCATGATAGATTTCTAGATTTCCAGAGTCCAAAAGCAAGATAACCTAAATACTACTAGTCAATCTAGATTAACACAAGTACACTCAATATCCCTATGTGAGATGTTACCAGCAATCCACAACAATTTTCAATCAATGCATAAGACACAATTATCTTACATCAATCAATACATACATGTGCATACAACAATCAATTCAATTCATGCAATTCAAAAATCAAGAAAATGTTTTTCCCAATGTAACTGAGTCAACTCTCGGATTTTGTACTAGACCACTGTTACGAATCCTAAGTGAGGTAATGTTTTCTATTCGTTATTATCTTAGGTTACTCAAGATATAGATACAAAAATTTATTATCCCGGACGAGCCCCCATATGTGATGATATTCTGGGAAAGATACGTTTATCTTACTAGGGGGTAAGACTTATTGATAGATGGGCGATGCGCTACCACTATCGATCGTTCTTTTGCCAGAAGTCCTAAAGTGGTGTGAGAGACAGATCACGGTACTTTGGTCACATAAAATTTATATTTGTTCTCGGGAATTTTAGTATCATTTGGCTCAACTTGAGAACCGGTGATGACTAATCAAAAGACTAGATTATTATGTCTCAAGAGAAGAAAACTACTAACTACACAACAATACAAATAGAATGACACCAGTCGTATGTATGTAATTTCACTTTTTATATATTCAACACAAACTTTAACATTTCTGCATTAATCGGTAAATTAATAAGTAATATAGTTCCAAGTGCTGGGAAAATGTCTTAACAGGTTTCTCTCGTCATTTGCTACCTGCGGTTACGATTTTCACTCTTCGTGAGTTTCAAATGTTCTAGTTTCTCGAGGGTATGACTCAGTTCTTGGGGGGGACTTAGCTAAGGTAAGTCGGGCCGCTCTTGAAGCTGTGGGGTTTGGACGTGGTCAGGTAGAATCGTGGTAGTTCTCCTTGGTTCCACGGGAGCGACGGTCAGGCGTTCGTCTCCACAAACGTGATCCCAGGTCCGACCTGGAAAAGTCGGAGCTCTGGCTACAGTATTCTCGTTAGCTATAAGTGTGCGGTCTCCTCTGCAAAGTGTCCATAGCATCAGACACCTGCAGGGTTCCCATATGCACAATTCAATTCGAATCTTAAGGCTAAAATACATCAATCCACATGCATACTGTCTCAGAAACAATAATCTGTTTCTGTAACTATATCAAGAACCTATTATTTATACATGGCAATCAATATACAATAAACATACACATATCAAAACTATTAGTGTTATCTTACTTGTAGACTCTGGGACTCGTGAAATCGTCTTTTACGTCTCTAGCACCCTCTTGATGAGATGGAGATAGACGAACACTGCAGTTTGTTCCTTTGGTCGACCCTCACAGCTTAACAGTTCTTTTGCGACTGACTAGCTGAGATTTGGTCCCCAAAGGTATGCAAAAGTTCCCAATAGTCTTCTGACCAATCGTTTTTAGCTCTAGTTTTCGTTAATCCCGCATCTACAGGAATATGGTTCTAATTTGAATAGTTCCTCCCCTTCTCTCTTGTCACTGGACACGCATAATTACTTTTCAAGTGGTGTATCAGGGATAGAGTGAAGAACAGATGCCATAACGATAAGCGGTGCCTGCCCAATACGGGTGACATCATCTTGGTAACTTTTGGCTGGAGTGAGCTACTTAGTGTCTCATGGCGAAGACAACGCTATGGTTAGTTTTTGACTAAAGTATGCTATTTAGAATTCTTGGTCGCCAAGCCTGTTGATGGTATCGGTAGCTATTGGCGGTGTGACTGTTTCAAGGAAGTTAATTTGCCATGTGTGGGCTGCTTGTTGGCTAACTATTGTATTAACGTCCAGTTTCGTTCGATGGTATCTCTGTTTCGCTAAGCTAATTTCCTCCATGTTTGTCGTCAGTATTTCTGCTGTCACAGGATCAGTGGGGGATAGCGGGTGGAGTGGGGCTATTTCAAAAAAAGTTAAAACTGTAGAAACTATTTACTTCAACACTTAACCTTCATCGCTACCACCAGATCCCAAAGGATGAAATTGTGAGTATCAAACAGGACTCGACAGCAATTTTTGTTTTTCTGTCGGACAGGTTGTCAAATGTTTTACCTGTCCCACAACATTTCAACCTGTCCGAACTTTTCTTACAATTTTTATGAAGAAACACGAAAAAGTAAGATATTCAGGCGAATTATATTGCAATAGGTTTGTATTGCAGCACATTGCACATTCAAACACTTTTGCTTGGCGAAGTCACATAAAGTAAACAAAAACAAGTGGAAACTAAACGTTAGCAGCCAGCCTCTGCTTTGTTCATGGCACAGTCCTTCTATCGCGGCCCTCTGCCATCATCTGTCCAGGGCCCGGGCAGTTTTAAGCTAAGCCAAGATCATTGAGGCCGACTGACTTGGAAGCTTAAAAATACCTGGGTAGCCATCCAACCTGTCCGGCAGCCGGTTTTACCTGTCCCGGACAGTCGGTTGTGTCGAGCTCTGATGAAGACGGAGGTGAGTATTAAAAAAGACAAGAAGAGTATAACAGAACAGTAATATCTATCTAACAACCTACAAACATGACTTAGATTAAACTACTGAACACAGTCATGCAGTGTTCAAACTGCTTACTAATTAAGTGTATACAAGCATGTGTTGTCACAGGTAACACAATATGGCCTTCAAAGAATTGATCTGAATGTACAGTGTGTAAATCTCGTTAACTGATCAAAACAAACTTCCGCCCTGAAGTACAAACTGGTTTGATGCTGCATTTTCAATCCAGTCAGTTCCCAAGCAGAAAAGAGTGTGTTTCTCATCACAGGTGACAGTACACTGATATGTTTCGCACGACATAGGAAGCTAACACCATTTACCATTTACTTATTCACATGCATGTTTGCAAAGAATGTAGTCTGAAGGTGCAAGTGCACAGTTTTTATTTGAATAATTCTTGGTCTGCGAAGCCAGAGTGTACAAAGTTTTGGACTTCTTAATGTAACATCCATTTTGATGTATTCCCGTGACATCAATGTTCATGTACTCCCATGACATCAATGTTCATGCACTCCCATGACATCAATGTTCATGTACTCCCATGACATCAATGTTCATGCACTCCCATGACAAAATGTATTTCCTTACATCTTAAATTGCCCGTGACAACAAAATAATGCTTATCTTGTCTGCGGCAATCCATGAACTGTTCAAACGGAACTTTGTCTGCCTATGCACATCCCAACTCCGGACTCAAGTTTAAAGAGTCCACAAAAATGTGTGTTAATATTTTGGTGTCGATTTTTGCGGCGAAGTGGAAAAATGTTACCTATGACGTTGTGACGACAATGTCTTGCTGGTGAAGCGTATTCACTTCCAGTCAGTCAAGACACCCCTGCTGTTTATCAGGAAATTGAGTGTTTTGTTAGCGGTTTATGTGTCCTGGTTTCGTTAATCAGATGGTTTCCGCGAAGCGCTCAAACAAAGTTTGTTTTGACAACAAATAAAGGGAATATCTTGCTGTTTTTAAACTGGAATTACAATATGATCCTGTTTTGAATTTTATATTCTATGCATTTGGAAACATTCAGAATCATTAATCGATATAATTCTGTGGAAAGTATTCAACTTTTCATTATGTTGATTTAGCAGATGATGAAGGTTTACCATTACTGTTTGTCAAGATCAAAACTGGCGAGCTCTTTAATCTAAATTCTTGCAGAAAATCAACAGCATTTTTTTAAATTTAGTTTTCTTTAAAACGGGTAGCAACAAAAATTATTGTAAAATCATTTCTCAATTCAGATAATTTCACCGATTCATAACCTTTTTAACTGTAAACAATTTGTGGGTGAAATTGTAGTGTTGTGGTCATGAAATGGACCTTTTGAGAAGGACTCACATAAAAAAGTGCACCCCCGTTGGGGTGCCGGGGGTTTCAGTATAAATAGTATCCCACTTTCTGGAAATTTAGTGCTTTAAATTCCCACTGTCGCTGTCTTTCTCATTTGCTCTTTTTCATTACTGCTCTGTTCTATCAATCTGCTATACTATCTTCTTCTTCGCTAGACCAGTCACCTACCTTTTTTCTTGAAATCTCTTCCGGGACAAGACTCCTTATTTGTGTATGAGGTCTGTTGGATCAGCTTTGGGAATATTGGACGCTCTCTGCCAGGTGGTCACTAGGGCTTCCTATGATGCTATTATTTAGCAATGTAGGCATTTTATATGTACGTGTTTTGTTGATAATTTATAATGATGTTTGTATTCTATTTTGTTTTTGTAAACGGGGGTTCGATAAGTTGGGGTGAAGCCTCAGCCGTCCCCTGCGTGGGATGTCTTTATTGTAAAGTGACTGGCTGGTGGAGAGCTTTCAGTTTTACCACTAGGGTTGTTTCAGCAGATCTTTTATGCGGATCAGGGGTTGTCTGGTCCTGATTTGGCTCGGAAGAATCCGCTGGACCTAAAGCAATAATCATGTAATGTAACATAAAAGTGCATATTGCCTTTTTACGGGAGCTGGACAATGCGCATTATAAAAAAAAAGCAAGCAATAATGTAGGCTTATAACATTCCCAGGGTTCGCACGCACCTTAAAAGTACTTAAAAGTACTTAGATTTTGACACCCCTTTTTTAAGGCCTTAAAAGTCCTTCGAAATTAAAGTTTTCAATCAGTTGACTAGCAAGGTGCTTAAAAGTCCTTCGAAAATGGGATTTTTGTTGAAAGAATTTCAAAGCAATACTTTGTTCAAGAAAAACTGATAATAAAACCAACAACAAGAAAAACTGAGAAAGAAATGACATTTTCATTTCGATGTCGCCAACAAAGCGTGTCGTCTGCTACCAGCATTTTTGCAAAAGGGAAGCGACTCTGACCCCCTGATAATTATGCAGGAGTGACCTCCCCTGATAATTTTCCCTCTTGCTAGTATGCCAGAGTCTCGTTCCAATAACCGCAAGGAAGCAAGAAGGCTAGGATCTCGCGAGGTGGTAGCGTTCCGCTGACACTGGCTCGCGGCTAGGGAAAGAAGAAATTCTCGCGAGGAAAGGCTAAATTGCTTCTCAAGTCCCTCGCTTGGCTAGCGTTACCTAACTTCCTAGCGTGCATCGGAACGGGACTCAGTGGTGGCTTGTGCCAGTGAAGCGTGCGCCATTTTTGAAACTGTGAAAGATGCCTGGAAAGTGTTTATTCAATGATAAGTGGTTGGAATCGGCCGCATTAAGAGAGTGGCTGCAACGTTATCCAAAGGGAAACGCCCGGAAAGCCTATTGTTCAGTGTGCAAAAAAAACCTTTGATGTTGCTGCTGCCGGTCATTCTTCTGTACTGGCGCACCACAAGGGGGCAAAACATGAACGTTTGGTAAAAGCTTCAAGACCTACCGTGCCCATGTCCGCATTTCTCGAAAAGACTGTGCCTTCAACTTCAACTGTAACCCATGCTGCTACTAGTAGTTCTACTGTCAGTACCAGACCTTCTTCTGCTCAGCCATTTTCCAGGGTTCTCCATTAACAAGGAGCTGACTGTGGAGAATCTGGCCAAGGAATCACTGGTTGCCCGAAGGCAAATAGTGCAAGGGGTGAAGAAGGCTGGCGGGGTGCATTGTGAATGTGTACCTATCACAAAGGAGCTTCTCCTTTCTGCCTCATCTGCCCGCAGCCGTTACCAACAGCACCTTGAGGATGCAAAACAAGCTGATGCTGCAGCCAAGAGAGGGGAAAAAAGGAAGGATCTGGAAAACAACGTAAAAGATCTGGAGACAAAGAAAGCCAGGATTGAAAAAGACATCCAGCACCTTCAAACAAAAGCAGATAAGCTATCAGAAGATGCCGAAGCCAAAGGAGACCTGACTCTCCTCACTGAGGCCAATGCCCTAAGAAAGAAGGCAAAAGACAAACCTGCCAACCTGCCAGCTTTGCAGAAGGACATTGACAGTGAATTGGCTAGGCTTAAAGAAAGTCACTAGAAAGTAAATGTGGGGCCACCTGTCCGTTTTCAATGATTTCGTATTTAGTAAGCATCAATATACTATCAAATCAAGTTTGCTAAAGTTCGTAAAATGTCCTTTAAAAAGTCCTTTAAAAGTCCTTAAAAAGTCCTTACTTTTTCTGGGCCTGAAACCTGTATGAACCCTGAAATTTCCAAATGTACAAGTTACTACACCACTAAAATTGTCTATATTTGTACATGACAATTATAATGATAATACAATACAATGGGAGTACAATACAATACATCTACATTTGTACAACTTAAACATTACGTACATAAAGGTGGAAATTTGACTTTTTAACTTGAGGTAAAAAAAATGTATATAATAAGATCTAAATTAACGATGAGCAACATTGTAAATGTACATGCATGCAGATACTTGTTAATAAAACTCCGACTCCTTACTGAGACCGTGGATCGTACCTCATAATATTCCAAGTTCCAAGCGGACAAAGCAACACAAACTTGGAATGAGTATTCCCACAGCTCCGCGGTGAATATTGCGGTACTAATCGCTATTGAAAGTCATTTAATGGCGGAACGGGACTTCGCCGACCAAGGGCGATAATTCGTGTTGGTAGCCTCAAAGGGACAACTGCTGTTGGCCGGTTTTATTTTCTCATTAGCAATGACTTATGGCTGACTGGGTGTGGTCGGCTGCTACTTGTTGGCGTGCAAACTTGAGGAATGGGGGAGAAGAGTCCTAGTGCTAGCAGGGTGTATGTTTGTAACTGCATGGTACTCACCCGTTTAGGACTTCAGTGTCAGGATCTTGTTAAAGTCCGTGCTATGGAATACGTGCGTGCACAGGCTAGACCTCGGTTTATACTCTCATCCCAAAGCTTAGAGTTTGTATCAGTGGTTAGGTAGTAGTACTTGGTTGTGGCTACTGCCTCTCTCTCTCTCTCTCTCTCTCTCTCTCTCTCTCTCTCTCTCTCTCTCTCTCTCTCTCTCTCTCTCTCTCTCTCTCTCTCTCTCTCTCTCTCTCTTTGTGAGTACGGTCGGCTTCCTACCGGAGTGGACAAAAGACTTTGGCCAGTAAATTGATTTATTTATGTTCCTTGATTTGTCCCGCTGTTGAAGCTTACACTGAGTATCAGGGGTTTTGGTAGGTAAATTAACGTCCCCGGACACATTGCGTATAGGGGATATGGGGTTTTTATTTCTTAATCGTTCTTATATAGCTCTTCTCCAGCTCAAGAACTGCTCAAAGCTGCTGGCCGATCAATACACTTACTCAAGCCTCACCCGAGGCATCCACTTTGCTTGAGGGCATTTAACAGTGACAGTAATGAACGACGCTTGAGCGAGTGAGGCTCCTGTCAAAGCGTCACACTAATGTAGCCAGCGTCACGGAGTGGGGTGTAAACAAGAGCGGTGGGAGGAGTTGGAAAGGGGAGAGGGGGGGGGGGTACATAACGGCAGCTAAATGGAAGGCGAACTTGGACGGCGCTAGACATGCCACTCCTCCTGACAACAGCAACAGACAGATTGAAGTGACGAAAACTCGCGACAGCAACCCTGACAGGCTGAGGAATTAGATAGAAGCGAAAAGCCACGCTGTATGATTCAAGCGAGGATCTCGGCAGCTTCCGATACTCGCTATGCACTGAGCGGTCAGTAATGTGGCCGAAGCTGCCCAAAGCCATTGTCACGTCGTTATGGGGTTTTGGCCGACAGATTGAGTTACTGCCCCGTTACTACCTTATTGAGGGGATCAAATTGGTCAGCGAGAGCATGAAAAAGGAGGAGTAGGGATGGAGGGAGAGAGAGAGAGAAGTAGTAATGCGCACAAGGGACATAAACGAGAGAGGGTTCTGTTTGTCGTTCTCTGTGTCTCTTTCTGTCTCTCTGTCTGTCTCGTCTTTCTCGCTCTGTTTATTTTACTATAAAGAGGAGGAAAGTGATTTCCTTATTTAGGTCGCCTTCCTAAGAAAAGCGCGACAGCCGCAAGAGCTGCGCCAAACACGACAGCCGCAAGAGCAGCGCCAAACACGACAGCCGCAAGAGCAGCGCCAAACACGACAGCCGCAAGAGCAGCGCCAAACACGACAGCCGCAAGAGCAGCGCCAAACACGACAGCCGCAAGAGCAGCGCCAAACACGACAGCCGCAAGAGCAGCGCCAAACACGACAGCCGCAAGAGCAGCGCCAAACACGACAGCCGCAAGAGCAGCGCCAAACACGACAGCCGCAAGAGCAGCGCCAAACACACAGCACCGCAAGAACAGCGCCAACCACGACAGCCGCAAGAACAGCGCCAAACACGACAGCCGCAAGAGCAGCGCCAAACACGACAGCCGCAAGAGCCTAAGCGCCAAACACGACAGCCGCAAGAGCCAGCGCCAAACACGACAGCAGAACAGCGCAAACACGAGCAGCATGCTGCCAAACACGACAGCCGGAGACAGGGCCTCTAGTGCATGCTGGGCGGTCGGATCTTGGTCTAGGATAACACGGTCGCCGTAGAGCGCATCTTTGCCGGTGTGTGGAGATGTTTGCGTGCACAGACTAGTCAGATGTTTTGGCTCTGTACGCCAAGGTTTCGTGTACAAGAATGCGTTTGTGAACCCTTTCCTTGTTTTTTACAATGCAACAATCACATGAATTTTGGTTACGTATAATTGAAAGTATTTCACAATGAACACTTCCTTGTTTGTATACATTATTTCATCACATGCAACTACTGGCCTGATTCATTGCCAACTTGTGAACTGGATTTGTACTTTGTTTAAATCGTCCATTTTGTAGACATGTGAACTGGATTTGTACTTTGTTTAAACCGTCCATTTTGTAGACATGTGAACTGGATTTGTACTTTGTTTAAACCGTCCATTTTGTAGACATGTGAACTGGATTTGTACTTTGTTTAAACCGTCCATTTTGTAGACATGTGAACTGGATTTGTACTTTGTTTAAACCGTCCATTTTGTAGACATGTGAACTGGATTTGTACTTTGTTTAAACCGTCCATTTTGTAGACATGTGAACTGGATTTGTACTTTGTTTAAACCGTCCATTTTGTAGACATGTGAACTGGATTTGTACTTTGTTTAAACCGTCCATTTTGTAGACATGTAAACTGGATTTGTACTTTGTTTAAACCGTCCATTTTGTAGACATTTGAAGTGGATTTGCGTGTTGTTTATACCGTCCATTTTTGCTTCGTTTTTTTTTTTTTTTTTTGGGGGGGGGGAAGGGGGGGTTGTTTTCATGATTTTCTCATGTGTTGAGTAAGGTTTAATTTTAAATAAAGATCGGAATGAACATGAATTAATGTACATCAGTGTGTCTATTAGTCGGTGTATGTGTGTGTGCATGCGTGTTTATACGTATGTTGCGTGCTCTGTCTCTCTCTGTCTCTCTCTGTCTCTCTCTCTGTCCCTCTCTCTCTCTTTCTTTCTTTCTCTCTCTCTCTCTCTCTCTCTCTCTCTCTCTCTCTCTCTCTCTCGCTCTCGCTCTCTCTGTGACCGGCTGGTGGAGTGCCTTCACTGTTACCACTGGGGTTGTTTCGGCGGGTCTTTTATGTGGAGCTGGGGTGGTGTCGCGAGAGGACTAGTTTTACTCTGCTTATTTTAATATTTAGCTTGGTTAGTCTATGTAATCTTAGAATTTCAATGTTAGCCAGCAGCAGACGATGGAAGTAATCAAGCGTAGCAATAGCATACTGCCGCTTACACACAGTGGCAGTTGACTCTAGCTCAGGCAATGACATCATCGTAATTACGTTAGGCGAGTCAATTATCCGCCAATGGGAACACAGCTAGAATAGACTCAAATAGGTCTGACTAATTCGAATAGAGAGCTAGACCGGCAGTCGTGTTCAAACCGAGGAGCAGTTAACAGCTACACAGCTAAACAGCTAGTAGTAGATCTCTCCGGAAAAGATTAGGACGCAGTACTTGTGAAAATCCGAATTCACTCAAGTAGCCTCTGGCCTGAAATTGTCGCGAAGGTAAATGAACATACTTCTGTTTCATCGTGATGTATTATATTATTGTTGAATTATGTTTGTGGAATTTGCTATGCATAGAATTGAATTGTTAGCCCGACTTTGCCTGAACACGTGGCGAAGCTGACCACGAGGCAAAAAGACGACCGGCCGACGCCATCTTGAATTATGTACGGAACCACTGTTGTTTAACTTATATGTGTGCTTGCAGACCAGTGGCTGTACAAATGAATGTGTATAATATTATTAATTCTTGATGTGTGTAAGTAGCCATGTTTTTATATTTATGGATGTATAGGAACTTAGAGTGGAGATTCCAGTGGACCACGGACTTAGCAGAATGTTCGTCACTTATATATGTAGATGTGGAGCTAATCACTGAGGGCTATTACGACCTTCAGTGAGACGCTCTGCACACACCTATCATTCAAGGTTGTGCAGAATTTCGTCTCATATGTTACAGACGATCAGGCGTTCTGTAGTGCGCCCAACACAACATCAGACGAAACCACGTCAACGCATAAGTTGGCTGCAGAGGTATCCCCAGCATTGTGCGAGGAAAGCCCACCAGTCTAACCGTAGGAAAGAAGACAACACAAGTTGTCAGGAAACCGACCACAGCACAGCACGCCAGACTTTCAGTTAAGTCCATAACAGTGTGTGCAGAAAAACTGAGAGCTACAGGACCACAGTAGTCCACTTCTCATGAACATTAACCTCCAGTGCCCGAGGATGAACAATTAGCTGCATAGACTATCAGCAATCGAATTATTCACAGTGACTATTTAACTGATAAGGTAGATTAGTACATTGACGATCTTGTATAGAGTAGAAGAAATAAATGTGTGATGTTTAACTGTTATCAAGTGGCTGGACTACATATGATTCATAGCCGTGTGAAAGCTAGTGTGACAGTAATCTTTTACCATTTTTCTATCTATCTCTGTACCCCAGCCTTAACACAGACCGAGCTAAACAAATAAATTTATTAAAGTAATCCACAGGGTGACTCACTAGCGGTCCCCATAGGATAAAGCGTAAGGGTTACATCATCCCATTGTGCAGAGCCCAGCAACCCATAAAACCCCCGTGACAGGTGGGTCCTTTTTCAGCCAAGTTGTGGTCTTGATTTTGTGGTCCTGGTTCGGCTCTTTGTAGTCCGCTGGACCCTGTAAGCAATGAATAACTAACTCTCTCTCTCTCTCTCTCTCTCTCTCTCTCTCTCTCTCTCTCTCTCTCTCTCTCTCTCTCTCTCTCTCTCTCTCTCTCTCTCTCTCTCTCTCAACCGACAGACTAAAATTTAATAAAGGTGTTTTCATGCACAAGGTCCTTTCTGGCATTGCATCTTCCTATCCTTCTTCTCTTTTTTCCCAAAAAAAGCTGCCAGATCGTCCACAAAATTAAATGTTCCAATTCCAAGAATTGATCTCTTCAAAACTTGTCTAGCTTATTCCGGTTCCACTTTTTGTGGAATAACTTTCCTGGTGATCTCCGCACTTCAGCATGTAAATTTACATCATTTAGAACCCGTCTCCAAAAACACATTAAAAATTAAATACACATTAATTGTTAATGTTGTTGATTGATATTAACAACATTAATTTGATTTCAATTGTTTTTATCTAATGATAACTTTGTTTATTTGTTATTGTTCCATGATGTGAATGTTATAACCTTGAGTTGTATTTAATAGTTATTGTTAAAGCCCCAAGGGCAAGATGTAAAAAAGCGCATCCAGCGCTTACTCTTTTACCTTTGCAAAATAAAATTGTTATCTTATCTTATCTTATTATATCTCTCTTTCTCTCTCTCCCTCTCTCTTAAGCACATAAATGAATTGATTAATTTCTCTTTTCGTTCCTCGTCGCTTCCTTTTCCTATCTATGTTCAATGTAAATCATTTAGTTGATTAATTGATACATTTAGTTGATTAATTGATACATTTTGTTGATTAATGATACATTTTGTTGATTAATTGATACATTTTGTTGATTAATTGATTCATTTTGTTGATTAATTTATTTATTTTGTTAAATTCAAAATGTTCTTGCTGTAAGTGCGCCCCGTCACTTCCTATAAAACCAAGAAGTTCAAAATCAGATTTTTGAAAGTGTTAATTTTTGAGGTGGTGAAATGATGACTTCGGCTTTATACTGAAATTTATACCGAAAGATTTCTCATGGAAATATAAAGACTGGAACTAGTTTAATATATTGATGATGATGATGATGATGATGATGATGATGATGATGATGATGATGATGATGATGATGATGATGATGATGATTATGATGATGATGATGATGATGATGATGATGATGATGATGATGATGATGATGATTATGATGATGATGATGATGATGATGATGATGATGATGATGATGATGATGATTATGATGATGATGATGATGATGACGATAAGGAGGAGGAGGAGGAGGAGGAGGAGGAAAAGCAGACGAAGAAGATAAATATTTTATACAGCACGATTCCCCAATAAAACTGAGCTCAAATTCATGTTAATTAAGTAGAGAGAGAGAGAGAGAGAGAGAGAGAGGGGGGGGGGAGAGAAAAGAAGAGAAGTGAACAATTTTTCTTTTCCAAAGGTAAAAGAGTAAGTGCTGTTTGTGTTTTTTACACCTTGTTTTGGGGCTTGTAAGAATAATTATTGAATACAACTAATTAATGTTATAACAAGAGAGACAGACAGACAGACAAACAGACAGACAGACAGACAGAGAGAAGGAATATTACTTCTTCAGTTCCAGAGTGATTGTGTTCAGCATGCACGCTCATAACCACTTTGCACGTGCTGTCACGTGACCGTCATACACGCACGTGCGGGACTGGTGCTGGGGTTGAAGAGGGTCAATAAATTGGCCAGTGACGAAAGGGTCCTCCTGTCTACGGCTTCATCAAATTGCTTTTTGCCTCGTTCCGTGTCTGCGCCTTGGACCAAACCGCAGGGGTAGGGGAAGGGAGAAATGAGGGAGGTGGAATGAGTAGGGAGGGGGATGCGGGTTGTGTGTAAGTGTGTGTGTAGGTGTGTGTGTCGATGGATTGTATGATAATCATTGTCAGAAATTTCTCAAATTATCGGACAATAAAGGATTGATAGGATAGGAAAGTTGCATTGTATTGGATTGCATTGCATTGTATTGGATTGCATTGTATTGGATTGCATTGTATTATATTGTATTAGATTGCATTGTATTGTATTGTATCGTATTAGATTGCATTGTATTGTATCGTATTAGATTGCATTGCATTGTATTGTATTGTATTAGATTGCATTGTATTGTATCGTATTAGATTGCATTGTATTGTATTGTATCGTATTAGATTGCATTGTATTGTATCGTATTAGATTGCATTGCATTGTATTGTATTGTATTAGATTGCATTGTATTGTATCGTATTAGATTGCATTGTATTGTATTACTGTATTGTATTATTGCATTGTATTGCATTGTATTACTGTATTGTATTTATTGCATTGTATTGTATTGTATTACTGTATTGTATTATTGCATTGTATTGCATTGTATTGTATTACTGTATTGTATTGTATTATTGTATTGTATTGTATTATTGTATTGTATTGTATTATTGTATTGCATTGCATTATATTAAATTGCATTGTATTGTACTATTGTATTGCATTAAATTGTATTACATTGTATTGCATTGTATTGCATTACATTGTATGGTAATGTATTGTATTGTATTAATAGGTAAAGGTGTCTCCGTAACTTTGCGGTCGTTGGGGAGGGGAGCGTGTGGGACTTCCCTTTTATCTAGGCCAGCTTAATAAGGGCAGTGACTGTCTCCTCTCTCTCGCTGCTTGACCTTCACTGGGTGATAAACACATCCAGGGACCCATACACAGCTGGAGTGGACTGAAGGGGAGGTGGGAGGGGGTGTGGAGCACCTGTTTCAATCTTTTTGGTTGGTTTGGTGGCGGGTTGCCTTCAAAGAATGGTATGGCCACGCAGCCACTCCTCCCGACGTTGCTTATGTGGCGGAATGGGTGGCGAATGGTCACGCTTGGGAGAGATTGTCTGCCTTGAGGCTGCCCTTTGGTGGGTTAGTCTGGTCTTGGGTGGCTCTTGCTGTGCAGAATCTTTTAGTGTGGACTTGGATTATGTATGACAAGGCGACACGACATATGTTCTCCCCGTCTGGCATTTGTCTTCTGCCTTTGGGGTGAGCGGGACTACACTGTAGGCGGGCATTCTATGCAGGTTTATGGCAGTGACCTGCAGAGAGTGTGGTGGCACTAGTTTATTATATTAACAAATGTACTTGCATTTGAAGGGTCTTTCAACAAAGTTCAGCCTAAGCAAAAGTTATCCGAATTTTTTTTAAAATAGAGGAAACTTAGACGGGCTTTTTGTAGATCTGCTGTAAGGGTCCATGTTTCGCAAGCGTATAGGAAAATGCAGATGACAATGGAGCGCAGCAGCCTTACCTTGGAATGTAGACTGATGGTCCTGTCTTTCCAAATGGGCTTCAACCTTGTCAAGGCAGCAGTTGTTTGTGCGATCCTGGAGAGGACTTCCTGTCGGGCCTCATTGTCTGATACAATGGCTCCTAAATATTTGAAGCTATGCACCTTGTTGAGGGATTGGCCTTGGACTTTGATGTCCGTGTTGATGCCATTGGTGTTGTTACATCATTTTGGTCTTCTCTACACGTATTTCCATTCCATACAACTTTTATGATAGTCTTTTAATTGTATGAAGGGCATTGTTTTTAATGTTTATGCTGTATTGCTACTTTTTAAAACCTTGGCATTTCCTTAAAGGACTTGTTTAAATTATTACATGTTTATAGCAGGGATTTTCTCATGATACTGTTGTTTGTAATTATGTTTATGCTTGTTATTATGTATTTGGTGTTTGATTGTCTATGCTATTTTGTATTTTGTGCAGATCTTTATGTTGTTTTTTAATGTAATAGGCGTGATATTATCATTTTGGTTCTGTTTGGTTTTGGTGACTGCTATTGCTATTGTATGTGAGTAGTATGTGTGTATTGTTATTGCTATGTTAGTAGTATGTGTGTATTGTTATTGCTATGTTAGTAGTATGTGTGTATTGTTATTGCTATGTTAGTAGTATGTGTGTATTGTTATTGCTATGTTAGTAGTATGTGTGTATTGTTATTGCTATGTTAGTAGTATGTGTGTATTGTTATTTTAGAGTTTTAATCAAATGTTTACAATGGTTTTACTGTGAACAGTAGTGTGCCCTATCATAATAATAATAATAATAATAATAATAATAATAATAATAATAATAATAATAATAATAATACAGGATGCTATGAACTCGCCTTTCCCCAAGGCTCAAAGCGCGGCGATCTATACCAACATACATACATCATAGATCAGGAAACTGCGCTATATAAATCAGCTTTATTGGTATTATTATTATTATTATTATTATTATTATTATTATTATTATTATTATTATTATTATTATTATTATTATTATTATTATTATTATTATCATTAGCTTTTACAATACAATACTATACAGCTGTCTTAATCTCAAAATGAGAAATTACAGTGTGGCAGCTTTGGCACATTAAAATAATAAAGTAATGTAGAAGGTAAATCACAAGTTTTAGGTTTGATAAAAACGAACATTTTAAAGTGAACATTGAATTTTATAATGTATGAAGCCAGGAGTTGCAAATAAAAAAAATTACTGGCGGACTTGGTAGTGCTCAGCAACCACAGAATCTAATTTTTACAGAGAAAATGAAAATCCTGTTTGTTTAAGTCGGATTTAGACCCAAAAAAAAGAAAAGAATTTGTTCCTCCCGGACATGGCTTAACCCTGACCAAAAATGGATTTTGCTTGTTACCGCAGCGCATGCGCACGACCAACGGTAGCAGTGGATAATGCACTTCCGGTTTCACTAAGTGGCGTACTGCGCATGCCGGAAATGTGACCTCCGTCATATTGACCGCCACAATCGAAATCGGGAAGTAACAAAAACTGTCGAGATTAGCGTGGTGAGTGTGACATTTCGGACCATTTTATCGCTGTTCTAAATCAGCCTGTTTGATTTTAAGCGCGGTGTTGAGAGTTAAGCGAACTGAATGAGGTTTTAGTGCTATCAAAGTGCTTTTCTCTGTGATTTTCGATTAGGAGAAAAACAGGCGACAAATGGATGCTAATCCATGCTTCCTTCCTCGTTACTCTCACTCTTTTCGTTTGCTGACAAATAATTGATATCCAGCCGATTTAAAACAAATACAAATATACCACTCACTAACGAACTACCTTATTAAAAAAAAATTTCTAGACTGTCTAAATAAATAAATTAATTAATAAATTAATGAAACGCTCAAGGACAAACATAGAATTTACTCTCTTTCTCTCTTTTTTTTCTCTCCCTCTCTCTCTTTCTCTCACCCTCCATCTCTCCCCCTCTCTCTTTCTCTCCCTCTCTCACTCTCTCTTTTTATCCCCCTCTCTTTCTCACTCTCTTTCTCTCCCCCTCTCTTTCTCTCTCACTCCCTCTCTTTCTCTCACCCTCTCTCTCTCTCCCTCTCTCACTCTTTCTCTCACCCTCTCTCTCTCACTCTCTCTCTTTTTCTCCCCCTCTCTCTCTCACTCACTCTCTTTCTCTCACCCTCTCTCTCTCACTCTCTCTCCTCTCCCCCTCTCTCTCACTCTCTCTCTCTTTCTCTCACCTTCTCTCTCTCCTCTCCTCTCTTTTTCTCTCTTCCTCTCTAAAAAGTGAAAGGAGCTCCCTTTAACCTTGGGTCGTTGGGAGAGAGAGGCGCTTTTAACCTCCGTTTTATCTGGGCCCGCTTAGAGAGGGTGGTGCCCATATCAGTCACCTCCCTTTCCATGCTTTACCTTCCCCCGATTCCAAAACAGCGCCAGGTACCCGTTTAACTCCTGAGTAGACTGCGGTGGTGCGTTGTGCGCATGTGATCATTGTTTGTATTGTGGTTTTGGAGTAAGCCTTCTATGGTCACCCATCCGAATATTGAATGCGGTCGACGTTGTTTTAATACCTTTGTAGCATAGATCCAAACGACTACACAGCATACTTAGCATACCTTACAATACAATACAATACAATGAAATACAATACAATACAATGTAATATAATGCAATGAAATACAATGTAATATAATGCAATGAAATACAATGTAATATAATGCAATGCAATACAATGTAATATAATGCAATGAAATACACTACAATACAATGTAATAAACTACAATACAAAGTAATACAATACAGTACAATGTAATACAATACAACACAATGTAATACAATGCAATGAAATACAATACAATGTAATGCAATACAATGTAATACAATACAGTGTAATACAATACAATGTCATACAATATAATGTAATACATTACAATACAATATTGTCCAGCTTTGTTGATTTGCTGATACAAAACGAACACTACCGAATGTTGTGAAAACAGTACGGACCAAGTACATTGGTGGTGATGGCGAGTCACGCTGACTGCTGAACAATTTACGGATCAATAAGCAAAAGAAATCGCGTAGTGGTTAGAGTTCGGGACCTCTAACATACATCATCATCGTGGTCAACATCGTCGTCTTCACCGTCATCGTCACCATCGTTGTCATCATCATCATCATCATCATCATTGACGTCGTTGTCGTCCTCTTTATAATCATTGTCGCCGTCTTCATCATCATCGTCGTCGTCGTAGTCGTTCTCATCATCGTTTTTGACGTCGTCGTCATTTTCGTATTCATCATCGCCGTTATGAATCAGCTGCTACGAGAACCGATCCTCTGATTTGTTTGTTGTTGTTGAGTTATCGATGAAATCACACAGTCAAAGCCACGAGTCTCAGATGCAAAGGTCTAGGGAAAAAAGCAATAATAATAATAAGTACAGCAGCAGCAACAACAACAACAGCAGCAGCAACAAGGGACATCACCCTCTTTTTCATTTCCAAAACCTCAGTTCAGTGTACAGCTGCAATGTCAATAACGTGTGTACGAGTATGTGAAGAATGGACATTATACTTTATTCGCATCTTGGCGTGGGAGTGCAATATTGTCCGATCGAGATGTTATAATTTTTTTGTATTCCACGTCTAAAATGCGAATAACATTTATGTATCGATTTCTTTTATTGGGAAAAAAAAAAGAGGAATCGGAATTAGACTCGAGGAGAAAGATGTCTGTGAATGACCACTTTACAACTTGATTTCCACTAATGTCATCCGAATGCGCAACCAAATATAGTCCAAATCTCATAAGCTTTCATTCACATTCATTCACGCGAACGTAAAGGCACGCGCGCATCTCCAAACGAGACCATTACCCATACCCCACCTTTCCTCCCGCCCTCCCCCCTCTTCGCCCACTCGTTCACACATCCACAGAATAAAGAAAAATGAACATCAGAACGTGACACATGACAGGTGTCTTCAACCAAACGTGACCAATGAAAAACAATGCCAGTTTCATTCATTGATTGGTCTCCCACTTCGTTCAAATTGTAGGCCTAGTCTTTCAGTCAACTCTAGCTTCGGCAGCCAATGAAAAACAATGCCAGTTTCATTTGCTGATTCAGTCGGGCAATTTACTCTTTTGACTCCTCCTTTCTTTGAAATAACTGTTGCTGTAGCATTTGTCAATTAGTGACGGTTTGGGAATAAAACTGTGCTGTTTTAACGCGTCTTACAAAATACAAGAAGACCGTTTGTTTTTTTCCAGCCGTTTGCAGAAAAGCCATAGGAGACTGCGATTGGTACATGTGTTAAAAGAAAGTAGGTCCTGTATTCTGACCACTTTTATATTCCGCAGCTTGCTACAAACATCGTCATCGGTGATTGATCAGTTACCATGCCATATCTGTTTTAGCCACACTCTACATGGCCACAGAAGTTTAACGTCACCCCCCCCCCCCCCTTGGCCATAGGGCATCCGGGAATAGCCACCCCAGAAAAAATGGGTTAGAGTCCTCATTTAACACTGCACCACCAGAGCAATCGTTGTGCTAAGACGGACAGTCAAAAATGGCCACTTTGCTGTTGACCACCACGCTATGTATTGTGAAAGTGGCTCTATTTCATTTTTTTGAGAGCGAGGTGTACTTGTTCTTGTCGCGCGGTTTGTTGATGTGTGTGTGTGTGTGTGTGTGTGTATGCACTTGAGTGCAAGAATGTGTGTATTGGGTTTGTGTTGTGTGACTGTGTGCGTCTGTGTGAGTGTTTGTGTGTGTGTGTGTGTGTGTGCATGTGTGCATTTGTAGTGTGGCTCTATGTGTGTCTATGCTAATTTGTGTGTATGTGTGTGTAAGTGTGCTGTGTATCTGTGTGTGTGAGAGAGAGTGTGGGCGTGCGTGATTGTGTATGTGCTTAGGTGAGAGAGAGAGAGAGATGTGTGTGTGTGTGTTTGTGAGGGTTCGTGCGTGTGATGGTGTTGGTTCTACTTCATTGCTATGTAGGTGTGTTGTGTGGCAGTCATTTCCTACTTAAAGCGCGGGGTGTGTTACTAGGTTGTAAGTCCCCTATACGCTAATGTGTCCGGGGACGTTAATCTAACACAACAACAACAACAACTAGGTTGTTTGCGGTCTATTGTTGTGGTTTGGTCTACTTACAGCGGATGGTGTGTTACTAGGTTGTTTGCGGTCTATTGTTGTGGTGTGGTCTACTTACAGTGGATAGTGTGTTACTAGGTTGTTTGCGTTCTATTGTTGTGTTGTTGTCTACTTTAAGCGGATAGTGTGTTACTAGGTAGTTAGCGGTCTATTGTTGTGGTGTTGTCTGACCCAGCCCGGTCCTAACATCACAGCTTGTGCAGATCGGGTCGTCCTGATCTCCGAGTGACCCCAACCAAAGCCAGGCTTCTAGAGTTCCTTCATCATAAAGCACCCACCCACTCTCACACTCACCTACTTCATCCTCCCACCTTTTCCTATCCTCCCACTTCACGTAGAAGGCTTCACAAATCCACTTTACTTCCTCCATCGACTTTATCTGTTTCTGAAAGGGGAGCCTATTTCTCTCTCTCTCTCTCTCTCTCTCTCTCTCTCTCTCTCTCTCTCTCTCTCTCTCTCTCTCTCTCTCTCTCTCTCTCTCTCTCTCTCTCTCTCTCTAATTGTCTTCCTAAATATTTATATACTAATGTTGATAAGCACTTGAAATATTTATTAAGTAAATTTCGTTTTGGTGTATCAGATTTAGCCACTCATCATTACAGATACAGACATCACGAAGATAACGATTTAATATGCCGGTTATGTAATTGTGCAGTTGAAAATGAAATACACGGTTTACTATGCTGTCCATTTTATGATAATTTAAGGAAGACGTTCATTGCTGAGATTGTACATACCCATATGCATTCACCTTCTTTTTGTTGATGTCATCCACGAATTCAGAAATTGTAAAGAAAAAAAAAACGTTTGCATTTTTCTCTACCAAGTATTTAAAGCTAGGGAGATTGCTCTGTCTTGAGCACTAGTATGTTGTTATTTTGGTATTACGCTATTGTATTTAATTTTGTTGGACCGAAAATTGTATTTTGTAATTAATTTTGATCTCTCCCTCCCCCCTCCCCCCTTCGTGAGGGAGCCATGGCCTTAACTGTGTTACACTCGATGTTGTTTTTTCTCTATCAGTAGTTGATTCAGCCCCAATGCTTGAAATCCTGATAGGTGTAACTCAGATTCGTTTATCCACGCAACCCGTTCAATCATCAACAAGACAGGAGTCGTCGTTTGAAGATTTCCACTTTTATTCAGCATACATCAACAACTGCATACAATCGTTCTATCGCTTTTCACTTTACAATTCTCGACTATCAACTTACCACTTTTTACAACTTTCTCAACTCTAACACAACAGCAGCCCCCTACTCAAACAGTGTGGCACTATATATAGTCTCTATATACTCCAGAACAGGCGAGAATACCCCCGTATGAAACACCACAACCAATGAAAACAAATTTCATCATCACTGTCTCACGTCATAAAACCTTATTTGGGATGGAAGCTTCTATAGTTACCACTAGAATTATCCATACGCTTCGATCGATAGTAAACAACCAACTCTAGAAAATTCTCAAATAATATCGGCCAATTAAAATTACCAACGTTATACAAAGCTTCTTCTAATAACAACGCAAAATCAAATCAAAGGTAAATACACTCTGCTAATGCCTGCTTAGCAAAACAAAACGATCTGATCTATCGCTCGCGTCACATTCGCACCGCCGCGCGAGTCTCAACGTAACAAACTGAATAAAACAATTTCAAAATTTCAATCTCTCTCTCTCTCTCTCTCTCTCTCTCTCTCTCTCTCTCTCTCTCTCTCTCTCTCACACCTCTTTTCTATCCTCTTCCTTCATTCCCCTCACCTCACCCCTTCTTTCCTTTGATCCTGCGAAGAGAGATAATCTGGCATCACTGAGTGGCGCCACAGCAGAGGACAAATGCTTTTCATGGGCTCACAAAACGACTGTGACCATGGTGTTGATTGATTGATTGATTGATTGTTGCTTAAGGTCCAGCGGACTCTTCCGAGCCAAATCAGGACCGGACAACCCCCGATCCGCATAAAAGATCTGCTGAAACAACCCTAGTGGGAAAACTGAATGCCCTCCACCGGCCACTCACTTTACAATAAAGACATCCCACGCAGGGGACGGCTGAGGCTTTACCCCAACTAATCGAACCCCCGGTTACAAAAACAAAATAGAATACAAACATCATTATAAATTATCAACAAAACACATACATATAAAATGCCTATATTGCTAAATAATAACATCATAGGAAGCACTAGTGACCACCCGGCAGAAAGCGTCCAATACTCCCAAACTGATCCAACAGACCTCATACACAAACAAGGAGTCTTGTCCAGGAAGAGTTTTCAAGAAAAAAGGTAGGTCATTGATCTAGCGAAGAAGAAGATAGTATAGCAGAGTGATAGGACAGAGCAGGAATGGGAAAGAGCAAATGAGGAAGACAGCGACAGTGGGAATTTAAAGCACTAAATTTCCAGTTGTTTGTAGATTATAGTCACACGACACTTTCGCATATAGGTGACTACTGGACCGATTTATACTGACACCAGCGGGCCAGTTGTTGGTAAAGGGGAAAATAATATGATCACACGTTGACCAATCCGGGATTCGAACCAGCGACCTTTCGGTTACTAGCAAGACGCTCTTACCAACTGAGCTACCAGGCCCCACTAAAAAAATTTCCAGAAAGTGGGGATACTATTTATACTGAAACCCCCGGCACTCCAACGGGGGTACTGTTGCCGCAGTGAATTGGTCATGCCGATAAAGGAAAGACAGGTTTTCAACTGGGGCTTTCACTTTTCCCTTTATAGGTTAGAACAATCTACATTGGCAAGATTGCTCATGACCCCAAGGGGTGACCATGGTGTTGCCTTTGTAATAGACCGACCGTCTGATACAATGACCGATAACCGAACTGAACGATGGCTCGTGATCTGAAGTACCTGTATACCAACACTCAACCAACTCGTTTCAGGCGTTTTTGAGATATTGAGCAAACGTGGTTAGAAACAAATGGACTCCAGCGACCTTGACATTTGAAGTAGAGCAAATACGATAGCACGGGAGGCAGGCCATTAACCTTGACAATGATCCTTTGAAGTTTGTTCAAAATCCGTTCAGTGGTTCGTGAGATAGGGCCTCCAACGGACCGACGGACCAACGGACCGACAGACCAACATTTGGCTCGTTCTATATTCCCCCTCCCCCACCTTCTCTCTGCCCCCTCGATTATTTCAAAGTATTCCCATTTAAGTCCAAGTCTTGACATTCAAAACTCCACCGCACTGAAGATCTGGAGACCCGGGTTTTAGCACTTTATAAAGATTATGAAGCAAGCAGAGGGCTGGAGCGGCTTAAGTTAGGTCCTGTATCGGCCAGCGCCTTGAGCAGCTCTTGAGCTGGAGAAGCGCTATACAAGAAGGATTGAATAAGTGCACTGGACAAATAAAGAAGTGCCAATAAAACCAGCTCCATTAAAAGTAAACATGGAAGAAACTGCTGTCAGTGATGGTCGAGTCAACACAAATTCATTCCAAATGTAACTCTTTACCTACTACATGTAGCCATTGCAATCGCAGCGATCCCCTGCCCATCGCTTCCCCACCAACCACTGCAATCAACTGTGACTTTGTTTTGTTCTTTTTATTTATTTATTTGTGTGTGTGCGTGCGTGTGTGTGTGTGTGTGTGTGTGTGTGTGTGTGTGTGTGTGTGTGTGAATGGAACTTCAGTTTGTCTATTGGCCGCTGTTTCATAGTGCTATTTTCGGTTCTTCCGCTGTAGAATGACGCAGCGGAATTTCATTTCGGAATCACTGGCTTTGCGTGATTTTTGCCAACCAAATTGGCGTCATCTGCTTCGACCAAAAGAAAACGTCATTCATACCCCCACTTAAATCAGACATTTTCCACCTGAAACATTTCAAACTGTGCACTGTAGTTTACCTATATGTCAACAATAACTCCTAAAATTTTCATGTTCTTTTGTGGAGATTTTTGTTTTAAAGATTTAAAAACAAAGAAAAAACTAAATAGTACTAATGACCAGTAAACAGAGAAAGGCATAAAAAATCGTCCATAGGTTAAAAATGATTGTTTAAACAGTACAGAGACAATTAATTTTAAATATTTATATTATTTTATTTTATATTGATGCATATTAATTTTCTCTGGGCGGCGTCTACATTCCAAGGTAAGACTGCTGCGCTCTCTTGTCATCTCCATCTTCCTATACGCTGGTGAACCATGGACCCTCACAACAGATCTACAACGAATAATACAAAGCAGGGAGATGAGGTGCTACAGAAGACTTCTGGGCACTTCCTATACCCAGCACATCACCAACGACGAAGTCTGACAGATCATCACACAAGCCATTGGACAACACGAGACCTACTCAAAGTGGTGAAGAAACGGAAACTCCGATGGTATGGCCACGTCACCAGATCATCAGGTCTTGCAAAGACCACCCTGCAAGGCACATTGCAAGGAGGTAGAAGAAGGGTGAGACCGAAAAAAAAGGTGGGAGGACAACATTTGAGAATGGACTGGTTTGACCCTGAGCGAAACAACCAGGGTTGCTGAGGACAAGGAAAGATGGAGTACGCTGGTTAAATGTATGTGTATGTGTATGTGCGTTGACTAGCAAATATATATTTGCCCTTTTGTACAGTTCATCTGTTTCATGCTTTTATTGTGATTTGCTGTTAGCTTGTTCCCCCCGTTGGGGTGCCGGGGGTTTCAGTATAAATAGTATCCCCACTTTCTGGAAATTTAGTACTTTAAATTCCCACTGTCGCTGTCTTTCTCATTTGTTCTTTCTCATTCCTGCTCTGTTCTATCAATCTGTTATACTATCTTCTTCTTCGTTAGACCAGTCACCTACCTTTTTTCTTGAAAACTCTTCCGGGACAAGACTCCTTATTTGTGTGTGAGGTCTGTTGGATCAGCTTGGGAATATTGGACGCTTTCTGCCAGGTGGTCACTAGGGCTTCCTATGATGTTATGATTTAGCAATGTAGGCATTTTATATGTATATGTTTTGTTGATAATTTATAATGATGTTTGTATTCTATTTTGTTTTTGTAAACGGGGGTTCGATAAATTAGAGTACAGCCTCAGCGTCCCCTGCGTGAGATGTCTTTATTGTAAAGTGACTGGCTGGTGGAGAGCTTTCAGTTTTACCACTAGGGTTGTTT
>CM072520.1:66524333-66531833 GCA_036898135.1 Oncomelania hupensis | reverse complement strand
CCTCCCCCCACCCCTAACGAACTGCTTTGGAAGGCAATAGCCACTTTCAAATATCTAGGCCTATATTAAAAAATGCTGGCTTGACACTGAGCGAAACCACGAGGGTTGCCGAAGACAGAGCAAGATGGAGTACTCTGGTTAAACTATCATCTGTGGTGCCTCAGTGACTTTCGAATTACGGGATAGAATAGGATAGGATAGGACATGAAAAATACCGGAGCGCGGTTTCTATATTAAAAGAGGATTTTTTTTACACACATATACGCACACACACACACACGCACACACATACTTGTTTTCACAATGTTATTATGACTTTCCTGAAACGCCACATACGTTGTGTTGACAATGGGTCATATTTTGTCCCCCTTTGTAAGTACTTTGAAGTGTTCTAACGCTAACCCATAAGTACTCCACTCCAAAAAAAATACTCCTCCAGGGAGTACTTCCGGGATAACCCGAGGAGTAAATCCAGACTGTTTTCCCCTTCCCCCCCTTCCTTTTCCAGAAGTACTCCCCCTTTGAAAAGGAGCATTTTTTATCCAAAAAAAAACTAATAAAATTAAAACGTTACAAACAAGCAAAACATAACAATTTTGTAAAGAAATGCAGAGGGGAGTACTATTCGGGCATCCCAGAATCACTCCCCCCTTGGTCCAGAAATACACCCGGGGAGTATTTCTGGAATGACCTAGATTTACTCCCTGGAGTATTCCTGGCTCATCCCAGAAGTAAACTTACTGACCTCCCCAAGCCTAGGAGAGCGAGTACTTCTGGTTCAGCCTTGGTGTCCCACAACTACTCCAGGAAGTACTCATGGGACATTGGTGGAGTACTTTTGGGATATCCCATTACCACTCCCTACCCAATTCTTTTTAAATTCTTCTCTAATGGTGTATGTACTTGTGACGTATGTTAAAGTTCTCCCCACAATAATTCTTTTCTTCTTTTTCTGGCACGGGTAGGGTGTATTTAAAGTAAGAACTGACAAAATAAAGGACGATAAGACTAAAATTGTTTTGCAATTAGGGGACGTGGCTATACGACGCGCCTAGTAGAGATAATGACGTCACGCCTTCTCCAGTTATATTCAAACTCCTTGGGTATTCCGTTTGGTGAATTGATCGCTTGTGATGAGGTAAAAACAAACAAACAAACAAACAACTTTGTGTTTGCAGTAGCATGGCCCTTCAAATTAGGGTGGACAGGTTAAGGAGGATAGATTAAGGTGGACAGGTTAAGGTGAATAGGTTAAGGAGGATCTGTTTTGGTTGGTTGTTTGTTTTGTGTTTGTGCTGTTTGTTCTATCCAGATGATGTGGAAGTGTACAAGTGTTAAAAAGGTTTGAAAACCAAATAAAGCAAACGTACAGAGAGAGAGAGAGAGAGAGAGAGAGAGAGAGAGAGAGAGAGAGAGAGAGAGAGAGAGAGAATCAAGAAATCAAGAATGATGAAGAATGAAGAACGGGATAATAATAATAATAATAATAATAATAATAATAATAATAATAATAATAATATAATAATAATAATAATAATAATAATAATAATAATATCATCATCATCATCATCATCATCTTATCCTATCCTATCCTATTTCGTAACTCGAAGGTCATTGGGGCACCACAGATGATCGTTTAACCAGCGTACTCGATCTTTCTCAGTCCTCAGCAGCCCTCATGGCTTCGGTCAGTGTCAAGCCAGTCCATTTCGGAAGTTGTCCTCCCACCTTGTTTTGTGTATCCCTCTTCTTCTGCCTCCTTGCACCGTGCCTTGCAGGATGGTCTTTGCAAGGTCTGGTGCTCTGGTGACGTGGCCATACCATAGGAGTTTTAGGATATCCCAAAAGTACTCCACGAGGAAGTATTTTTGAAGGTGGGGGGACGGGAGGGGGAGTACTTCTGAAACGCTACACCGGCAATCACCCGTCTAAGACCTGAGCATCAGGATCTTTAAAGTTCGTGCGATAGAATGAGTGCGGGCACAGACTAGACCTCTATCATAGTCATTGGCTATACATTCCACTACCACCAACACCTCCATCATCAACACCACCAACATCATCAACAACAACACCACCAACATCATCATCATCAACAACAACACCGACAAAATCAACATCATCATCACCAACAACAACACACCAACTTCAACACCACCACCAACATCATCAACGAACACTCTACCAACCGTTCATAAAGAACAATACGATCAATGACAATACAAAATGGAGATGATCGTTCAACATATAGGCAACATTAAAGTAAACCCCCCCCTCTCTCTCTCTCTCTCTCTCTCTCTCTCTGTCTCTCTCTCTCTGTCTCTCTCTCTGCTCACATTATTGTTCGTCTCTCAATATGAACATTAAATAACGAGTAAAACAACTAAACCAAAGTTGACTATTGACTTATTAAATTAAAGGCTGCATATTTTAAAACTGATTGAATGAATAGGGATCCATGCCACGACGGCATGATCAGGGCGCTGTTGTTTTTTTTTCTTCTTTCTCCCTCTACCGCCATCATTGCTCCCAAACATTCCACTACCGTGGCCAGATCTCCCTGAATAATGCTTCTTTACGTCACCGGATTTCAAGGCTGACCGTTTTAGAAGCCAGTTGTGCCAGAATGCGACGACGATCGATGATCAAAACGAGCGAGAGAGGAAGAACAGGGGGGAGGGACGAAGGGAGGAAGGGGAATTATCAAAAGAGGATGAAGAGGAGGAGATGGAAGGAAGATTGAGTGATTGAGGAATTGGGAGAGAAAGAGAGAAAGAGAAAGAGAGAGAGAGAGAGAGAGAGAGAGAGAGAGAGAGAGAGAGAGAGAGAGAGAGAGAGAGAGAGAGAGAGAGAGGGAAGGGGCGAAGATGCACAAAATACAACTTGGCATATGAAGAACCAACGCAGGGCTAGTGATGTTTCTTTGCTTGCGGAGATCCGTGTGTGTGTGTGTGTGTGATGTGTGTGTGCGTGCGTGCGTTTGAGAGAGAGAGAGAGGAAATGTATGTGTGTGTGTGTGTCAGAAAATGAAGGAAAGAGTGTATGTTTGTGGCTGTGAGGGTGTGTGTGTTTTTGTGTGAGAAAGTGATGGAGAGAGCGTGTGGTTGTGACTGGTGTGGGTGTATGTGTGTGCGTGTGTGTATTCTTGTAGTGCGTTCACGCGGGTGCAACGTGAGCCACCAATGCGCGCGTGTGTGCGTCCATGTGTGCAGCGTGCATGCGTGTGTGTGGTGCGTGAGAGTATTGTGAATGCGTTGTAAAGGCGGGAGAATGTGTGCGAAGGGGGGCGACTGTACTACTACTACCACTACAATGACAGCTACAAAACGAAACGGAGAAAGACAACAAAACACAACCTTAGGCAAAGACCACTATCACCAAAAAAGCAGGATTGAGAGAAGAAGAAGAAGAAGAAGAAGAAGAAGAAGGCGCGAGAGAGGCGGAGTGAGGGATGGAAGGAGGGAGGGAATAATGAAAACTGTTGGGGGGGAGGAGGGAGGGGGGTAGAGTAAGGCCATATTTCTAGCGGGAAGCACCATGCCGTAACGTAAAAAGAAAAAAGCTGGGTGACAAAAGGAGAGAGAGGGCGCGTGGCAGCCACGCGAACGACACGCGCTCCTACAGCACCGACAAAGGACGAGGCACGCGCGGCGGGCGGGGCTTGCCACCGTGAGAACCGAGCGAGAGACTGAGACCGTTTTTAGAGCGAGAGATTTACACACGAAAATACGTAGTTGTAGCTAGCCCAACGGGGCGAGCACGTAGATGAGATTTAAAGCCAAAACGAAAAAAGCGAGTTTCACGTGCAAGCTACAAAGAGATACAAAACAGAATAAGAAGTTTTAAAAAATAAAGATGCTAGATTCTACACAATACGCAGCTCGTAGAAGAAAGCAGCACCCTGAGAGAGAGAGAGAGAGAGAGAGAGAGAGAGAGAGAGAGAGAGAGAGCCATCAGCGCTCGCACCACTAACCGCCCCATCCCCATCAGCACCAGTGCAACAGCGGCGACATGAGTGTCATATGAGGCAGGCTGCCTAGCTGTGAACCGCACCGTGCAAGTGCACTGCACACCAAGGATCTAGGGCCAGTTTCCTACACTGCAACCATGCCGTCACACTCTCCTTCACGACGCCACCCGACCCTACTACCATCTACGTCGTTGTACAGTGCTACGCGTCGACCCCAAAGTGGTCGTTGCATAGTAGAGTCATAGTGCAGCCGGTGTGTGCTGTTTGTTTACAAGCGAGGGTAAACAACAACAGCAATACTACAACTACAACAACAACTGTGAAAGCAGCCTGTCAGTAGTGCGGAGAGGTTGGTCGTGTTGTCAGGGGGCGCAACTGTGATTGGTCAGTTGCACCATATGCAAAGAAGGTCAGTTTGTGCGTAGTGTCACAGTGGGGGGTGTGTTTGAGTGACGCGTAATGCGTAGGCTTACTCCCATGTACTTCTCTGCTACTACAGCAACTTGACACACTTTGCTCATTTCAATGTCGGGTCTGTCCTCAGTTGATGTTTTTCGTAATGTTCTGCTTTGTTGGGTTCCAGGATCTTGCTGTCGTGCTGTGCTGGAACTGTTGTAAACGGGATGTAGCAGACCTGCAGCCTTCCTCCCGCCTCGATCAGTTTCGTCATCGTCGTTTCATGTTTGGTGCCATGTTGCCAGTTCGTTGAAGAGTGTGTGTGTTTGTGTGCATATTGTGAACTCGTGCGCCGTTGGAGTAACACATTTTCAGCGCATTGCTATTGATTGCACAGCAAGTTTGTCAGAGACAACAGTGTTTAATCTTTGATTTTTATTTTCAAGAACCATGCTTCCACAAACAGGATTGTGCTACGTTTTGTGACGGAAATCCACCTTTGTCGTCAATTTCGAGTGGAATTTCTATAATGACGTGAAACCGATGTGACGTGGATTTGATTTCAAAACGTCATCATGTGAAATTGAGGTGTGTGTGTGCGAAGACGAGGATTACGTATGACATACGGCTGTTCCGACAAGCGCCCCCCTCCCTCCCAAGATGGATGTGGAAGGTCGGACATCAGGGGGGTAGTGTCTGCTCCATACAACACACCCCAGTCCCCATGAAGCTAACGGGTGGTGGGGGGGCGTGCGGAGCAAAACAACTACCCCACCATCTCCATCATCATTATCTCAACTATCGTCGTCGTCGTCTTCGACCGCAGCATCAGCATCAACATTTTCATCCGCAAATTCATCTGTTCCATTCTTCTTTTTCTTCTTCTTCTCTCTTGTCATTTCATTGTTCGCGTGACACCCCCTTCCTCGAACCCTCTTCTACGTCATCGATCATGTGACGTCAGAGAGCGTGTGACATCATCTTCCTCATCGACGTCAAAGGTTTATGACGCTCGCTGGACCTACTATGAGTGTGCAGGGAGTACTGGCGGTGGTGGCGTGTCTACTTCTGCCCAGGTCCCGGGCACAGTACGGGAACTACGGTGAGTAGTGTTCACGAAATCACCTGATGACGTCACTGTAGAGTTGGGTCCTTGTGTCGTCTTATGTGACGTAGGCCTCTGTGCTGTGTCGCGAAGTGTGGGATCCTTTATCTGTGTTTTGTAAAAACCTTCTGTTGTTATACATTCGTTGGTTGTTTTTCTGTGTCTAATTAGGGTGTTGCTGTTGTTTTGTTTGTTCTTTTTTTTTTACATTACAAACGTGTTCGCTTTTCATTTTCTGTTATTTTTGAGGATATTCTTTTTCTCTATCTGCCTGTCTGTCTATCCATCTGTGCCTGTCTGTCTGTCTGTCTGTCTCTCTCTGTCTCTGTCTCTCTCTCATCCATCCCTTTATATGCAATGTTAATATTTGTATTTGTCGTTCTGCTCAGCTGTTTGCGTGTGTTCAATTTCGTGTACTTTTCACTTTGAGTAGATAATACCCTCCCCTCCTCCCCACTCTCTCTCTCCCTCTCCCTCTCTCTCTCCCTCTATCCCTCTCCCCACCCTCTGAGCCCCTCTCGCTACCACTTTGGGTGAAACTATTTCAAATCGTGCATTTTCGCTATCTATCTGAAGTCCCAGTGTTACGTTGCGTACCAAGTATTGGGACGTTGCATTTGGTCTTTGTCCATGTTATTTCGCCACTTCGTAAAGTATGATTATACACACCAGAGAGAGAGAGAGACAGAGAGAGAGAGAGAGAGAGAGAGAGAGAGAGAGAGAGAGTTATTTCGCCACTTCGTAAAGTATGATTATACACACCAGACAGAGAGAGAGAGAGAGAGAGAGAGAGAGAGAGAGAGAGAGAGAGAGAGAGAGAGAGAGAGAGAGAGTAAGAGAGAGAGAAGTACTAATTTACTACATTGGTACTCCGTGAATACAACCACTGGACCGTGCCATGAGGCCCGATTTCTAAAGCTTGACGCATGCTTTGAATACAACTGCTAGCTCGGAGGACAGAGACAGAGAGAGACAGACAGAGAGAGAGACAGAGAGAGATAGTCGCTAGCTGGCTCTAGACGATCCTCCAGCTAGTTTGTCCTCTTTTCTTGTCCATGTCGGGAAAATGCTCGCAGTTCCTTATTTTATTTCAGTCTCCATTTCGGCCACTACATCCTAAACCTTCCCCCTCTCACCCCACGTGCCATCCTCTGACTTCTCTCCCCTTTCTTTTGAGGCCAAATCGATAGTCCCACCACCATAAAGAATAACTTGCCTTCACACGCCACCACCCGAATGTCCACCAGGGTTTAGTTTGTGTGAAACGGCCATTGTGATAAGTTTGTTTCAATGAGAAACGTTTGGGGTATTTTTTCCTACTCCTCCATCTGTCTGTCTGTTTGTCTCTTTGTCTTTCTTTCTTTCTTTCTCACGCACAGACAGACACACTCACACACATACACAGACACGTTCTTCTTGTTCTTCATCTTCTAGTAGCCCACACTTAAAGATATCAGTTTGTAAAGATATTTGTGTTTGTTTGTAGCAATACAGTGTGGAAACCTAACGTCCTCTTCCTCGTCCCTCCTTCTCTTCTTCCTTTTCTTATTTCTTCATCTTCTCCTCTCCTTGCTTTCTTTATTTGGGTTTGGTAAGGTTGGTCCGTTAACTCTACCGCGCTTCATACGCTGTCACTCAGAGATAGCTGGGAATTGTTTGGAGTGGAAACAAGTCGGCATTGAGCTGTGAGTGGTGCTTTGTGCTGCATGCTAAGAGCGGTTTGCTGCGGCCAGCTTTGTTAGTTTAGTATGAATAATAAATGAGCTGGCTGACTCGTATTTTTTTGTTCTTTTGGCTTGAGGACCGTTCATAGACGAGTCCGTTAGTGGGAGCGCGTACAGTTAGAATGGAAAACCAATGTTGGTTTTCAGTCCGTATATATCTGTGTGCGCCCACAATTGAGATTTTATTCTAATCACAGGTAATAGTAATAATAATAATAATAATAATAATAATAATAATAATAATAATAATAATAATGATAATGAATAATAATAATAATGATAATAATAATAATAATAATAATAAT
>CM072520.1:66506833-66519333 GCA_036898135.1 Oncomelania hupensis | reverse complement strand
GATTTCTCAAACCGGTTTTTAACCGGTTTTTCCAATAGAAAACCGCGGTTTAAAACCGGTTAACCGGCTAGAAGTTACAACTGGTTACCCCGGGTAAAGGCGCATAGTAAGCAAGGGAAATAACCTCTGTATTGCATTTTTTTTTTAAATTTATGTCGCTAGCTACTTAACTCAGAGGCTATTTCCCTCCTCCACTGTGGGTAGCTTTGGGAGTTTGCTTTTCAATTTTGAGTTTGTGAAACCGTTGGTGGAATCTGAAGTTGCGAATGTCATATTGGTTAGAAAAACAATGCGCATTGACAGACTAAAAGCCTGTTCCAAGTTTGTGTTCTGTGAAATTCGGTTGTAAAAAGTCCTTGCATCTAGCATGTAGGACTTGTGGGTTAGATCTATTGGGTGCAGGGCCCGCAGGCTTGGCTGGCTTCAGCAGCAGCAAAGGGTGGTGTCGGCGAATGTGTGCATTCAGATTTGAAGTGCCTCCGCCAAGTTTAATACTTGCCTTACACTCTTTACAGTAACCGGTATTATGGTCAACCTTTCCTGCTTCTGTCTCTCGCAGGAGAATGAATCTCCAAATGTCAGCTTTCCCACGCGTGTTCGCTACGAATGTCTCTGTTTCTGCCATTTTGCTAGTGCTTTACGGGACGAGTGATGTCCCGTAGAAAAACCGCGGTTTTCCGGTTTTTTAAGGCCAAACCGGTTTACCGAACCGTGAGAAAGTCGAACCGATTTTAACCGGAAAACCGGTAAAACCGAACACCCCTAGTTCAGCTAGGCGCACAGTCATGCCCTAGACAGTACTAGTGTCCCAACCTCGTCACACATTTCCGCTGTCATAGGCTTATCCTTTTTCAAAACCCACCAGCGTTGGCCCTCAGAAGAAAAAAAATCAGAAGTTATAGCATTAGCAAAAGTGTTAGCAGCAGTAGTAGTATCATCATCAGCAGCAGCAATAATAGTAGTGTCGGCGTCACAGCAGCAGTAGTAGAAGCCGCAATAGCTGTAGAAGTTGCAGTAACAGCAGCGGAGGTAGTAGCAGTAGCAGCAACCGCAGTAGTAGTAGTAGTAGTAGTAGTAGTAGTAGTAGTAGTAGTAGTAGTAGTAGTAGTAGTGATCAACATCACCAACACATCATGTTAGAAGCGTATTTTACTGACAGCTGCAGTAGCATGGTTGAGTACACACACACGTGTCTGGTACAATTTTATGATTCAATCATTTAAACATTACTGTGTCGTGTGCCCTGTTGTTGCTCAGTGCTTCCTTTCTTCTACACTACACTACACTACACTACACTACACTACACTACACTACACTACACTACACTACACTACACTACACTACACTACACTACATTACACTACACTACACTACACTACCCTGCACTACACTGCACTGCACTACACTACACTACACTACACTACACTGCACTGCACTGCACTGCACTACACTACACTACACTACACTACACTACACTACACTACACTACACTACACTACACTACACAACACGACACGACACTACACTACACTACACTACACTACAGTGCACTACACTACTGTACACTACACTACACCACACTACACTACACCACACTACACTACACTACACTACACTACACTACACTACACTACACTACACTACACTACACTACACTACACTACAGTGCACTACACTACTGTACACTACACTACACCACACTACACCACACTACACTACACCACACTACACTACACTACACTACACTACACTACACTACACTACACTACAGTGCACTACACTACACTACACTGCACTACACTACACTACACACTACACTACACTACTCTACACTACACTACTCTACACTACACTACAGTGCACTGCACTACACTATTCTACACTACACTATACTACTCTACACTACACTACACTACCCTACACTACACTACTCTACACTACACTACAGTGCTCTACACTACACTACACTACACTACTCTACACTACTCTACACTACACTACTCTACACTATACTACACTACACTACCCTACACTACACTACCTTAAATAAGGAATATACATTTTTGTATAGTTCCATTTAATTATCATTAATTTTTCAGGCTGCTTCGAGTATCGGTGATTGATGTTAATAGTATAATAATGTGTATCGATTTCCACAACTGTGTAATATTTTCATTGGCCCAATATAGCCTGACTAAAACGGATATTGCATGGTAATTGACCAAACACCGTTGACGATCTTTCTAGCAAGCTGTGAAATATGTAAATCGTAAAAATACAGAACCTACATTTAACCCATTTCCGACTCGCAGTCTCATACGCCTTTTCTGCAAAGACTGAGAAACCAAACGGTCTTCTTGTGTTTTCTAAGACTCGCTAAAACAGCAATGTTTTATTCCCAAACCCTCGATAATTCACATTAATACCACAGCAGTGATGGTCTCAAGAAAATTAAAGAGTCAAAAGAGTAAATAAACCGACTCAATCAGGAAATGAAACTGGCACTGTTTTTGATTGGCTGCCTAAGCTAGAGTTGTCTGATGACTAGGCCTACATTTTGAACGAAGCGGAGACCAATCAACGAAATGCACCACGTCCAGGTGTTCATTTTTCTTGACTATGTGTATGTGTGTGAGTGGGCGGGTAGGTGTTAGGGTGGTGGGTGTGCGCGCGAGCGTTTATGTTTGTGTGCATGCTGAAGAAATGGGAAGAAAATCTTCTGATTTGGGGACTATTTTTGGTTGCGCATTCGGGTGACATTATTGGAAAGCAATATGTAAAGTGGTCGTTCACGCACATCTTTCTCCTTTAGTCCAATTTCGATTCGTCTTCTTTTTTTTTTCCCAATGGAAGAAATTGATACATAAATGTTATTCGCATCCTAGACGTGGAACATGAAAAAATGTCACTTCTCGATTGGACAACATTGTAGTAGTAGTAGTAGTAGTAGTAGTAGTAGTAGTAGTAGTAGTAGTAGTAGTAGTAGTAGTAGCAGTAGAAAAATGAGAAAGAATGAGAAGGAGTAGAAGAAGTAAGCCTACATAAATCCAGAACCAGGAGATAAAAGAAGAATGTTAAGAAGGAGAAGGACGGGAAAGACGAAAAGGAATCTGAGACGAAGGAGAAGGAGGAGGAGGAGGAGTTCAACAAATCAGAGAGCGGCATACGGTGGGATCAGCCAGGCGTTACGACATGTACAGAGACAGATCAATACGCGTCGTTTCGCTTGAGTAAACAGCGTAGTAATACACTGGACCCAACCGCATCGCGGAGGACGAGAATTATTTCTGTTATTTTTGCCTTGCTGTTGTCACGTGGGTTCAAACTAGCTAGTGCACCAGTTTGAAAATGAGAGGTCTGGCTCTGCCAATGTTGATTTTCAGAAGCCCGTTCGCTCACATGGGCTTACGTTACTGTCTTACGTGGCTTCAGGTACGTTGATCCATTTGATGTGAAATTGGTCATATCAGACTTTAACGGATGAAAGGAGCAGACTGCTGGCGGCTGGAATGTGATTTCTGGTTGTTTGATTAAATTGCGGTTTGGCTAGTTAGGTGATTTCATGATTGACTGCTTTTAGAACATGCCTGATCGATTTGTTGTTGTTATTGATTGGATTATCGATGGTTGTTTAGTTTATTGTCATGCTTGTCTGTGCATTCTTCTGTCTCCAGACGGTAACAATGACTTCGGCTAACATTATAATATGTGATATACACGTATTATTCATTTGTTTGCAGGCGACTTGCGAGTAAAACGGATCAGCGTGTTCCCCTAACGTTTCCTTTATTTCATTTTTAATTGAACGTCTTTCACCAAAGTGATTTTTAGACTTTCGGGTTGTTGGGGAAAGAAAGCTGTTTGGGGATCTGTCTTTTCTGTGGGCCAGCTTAATGAGGGCGGTGCCCATCTTCCTCTTCTTAGCTGCTGCTTTATCTTCCCCGGTTTTAGGTACAACCCTTTCACAGCAGGGTTGACTTGGTGGACTGGGTGGACTTGGATGTGATGTGCGCTTGTTTTGTTCTCTGTGTGTTTCATTTTGGAGCTTTTCTTGCCTCTTCTTCTTGTAGCTGCTCTCGCTATTCCCTGGAATTTTTGGCCATGTTCTAGTCCTACCACAGCTCACCAAATTGTCAAAGTAAGAAATGACAGGGAGGAAGCCGATTAGCCCTAGGGGGGAGACGCTGAAGTGACCGCTGCTATTGACATCCTAGACAAACAGCGCTTGACCACTACAAGCCCGTTCAGCAGCAGAGGATGATGATGGCTTGTAGTACTGACCACATAAGCTTTGACAATTTCTTGACCCCCTTTGTAAGTGCTGGATTGTTTTGTAGTTTGGTGGAAGACTGGTTATCAAATGCATTTTAAACAGTTTTTCTCATTCTACGTCTGGCTTCGTTGTAAATCCAGCGACTCGCCTCTGGACACAGTTTGATTGCTCTGAATGAACATTAAGGTTTAACCTCTACATTCACCATTGGACACCTGGCAGACAGGGATGACCTTCTCGGAAAAGAGGGGGGATAGGGGCAATTTAACATTGAACCACCACAGCAATCGGGATTCTTCTATACTCGAGCTTTACTTTACATGTTCACTAAGAGTACTTGACGTGTTCGCGGTAACATTGATAATGTTCAGATACTGTGAAGTAACAGATGGCTGAATGGAGGTGTACCCAGCGGTATACATTCCCACACAAGATGCAGGATGACAGAATCATGTTCTTTTTATTTTATTGATATTGCCATTTTTATATTATTATTATTATTATTATTATTATTATTATTATTATTATTATTATTATTATTATTATTATTATTATTATTATTGTACATTCATTCTAACATTTCCCTCTCAAGTTCTAAATCTTCTTCATCGTGCTCCATTGTTGCCGCCATTGCCATCCATCACTACTGGGGAAATTTGTAGTAACTTCTTCTTCTTCTTCTTCTTCTTCTTCTTCTTCTTCTTCTTGTGAGTCCGCTGGACCTAAAGCAATAACCTTGTATTGTATTGTCTTCTTCTTGTACTTCTTCTTCTTCTTCTCCTCCCCCTCCTCCCTCCCCTCCTCCTTTTCTCTATTCAGTAACAAACTACCCAAAATCATTGTCATCTTCTCTCCTTCTCATTCCGTCTTTCCTGCTGTGTCATCTGTGGAACACAAGACGTCTAGCGACCCTGAGGGTATAGCTGCGTGTCCCGGGGTCCCCTCACATAGCCACAGTACTGCTCAGCACACCGGACTTTCGCCTCTTGACCGCTGGTCAATAGAGCAATCCCTCTGCGCTATCGGAAAACCCTTAGGCTACTCGTTACCGCGCCGCACCACGTTGAAAGGCTCGGGTTGTGGTCAAGGCAGCAACATGAGGAACGCTAGGCATAAGGCTGGAGATATTTGGGGCTATATGGCAAGTAATGTTTCCTGTATTATATGTTAGAAGTCCCCCACATAAAAACGACAGAACATGTGAAGCGACGACAAGAAATCATCTTTAATCTGGAATAGATTGTCATTGGTTGCCATCTGCCGATTTTTTAAAAATCAATCTTTTCTTCTGATTCTTCATGCTCACCCCCTCCTTCTCCCCCCTTCCCCTGCTCTCTATTGTCTTCTTCTTCTTCTTTCTTCTTCTCCTCCTTCTCCTCCTTCTTTTTTTCTCTTTTTCTCCTCCTCCTCCTTCTTCTTCTTCTACTTCTTCTTCTTCGTCTACTTTTTCTTCTTTTTTCATTCTCCTTCTTCTACTTCTTCTTTCTTCTTCTTCTTCTTCTTCTTCTTTTTCTTCTTCTTTTTTCATTCTCCTTCTTCTACTTCTTCCTTCTTCTTCTTCTTCTTCTTCTTCTTCTTCTTCTTCTTCTTCTTCTTCTTCTTCTCCCCTCCTCCCTTTCTCCTTTCGGCATCTAAACGTTAACTGTCCATTAAGTGCAGGAGTACCGTTCTCCCCACCTCTCTCTTTTCCCTGCTCACCCTTATCTCTCTCTCTCTCTGTCTATGTCTGTCTGTCGCTGTCTCTCTCTGTCTCTGTCTCTCTCTCTCTTTCTCCCTTCCTCTCTGCTCCGATAGGAAAGTGTGCGATCAAGTGTGCTAAATACAGGGATCAGAGCTTGTGATCTTGATGGATGGAGGCTAAGAAATCGGCAATGGGATATTTTCTCTCCAGTATTATCTGCTCTTCCTGGGCGAGAGTATGGACCGAGGTCTAGTCTGTGCACACACGCATTCCATCAACCAAAACGTTTAGAGATCCTGATGCTCTGGTCCTAGATGGTTGAGTGACAGCAACACAGTTGCACTACCAAGCAAGCACTAGGTCCTTCTCCCCTATCCCCGCCTCACTCAGGATTGTGCCCAGTTGTCTGGACGTCAGGCAGTAGTTGAGCTCCTCGGGCGTCTTGCGTTAGATCCTGTATCAGCCAGCGCCTTGAGCAGCTCTTTACAGGCTGGAAAAGCGCTCTATAAAACTAGACAACTAGTAAACAGCAACAGTACCAGAAACCGGATCGTCGTCGGCGTTATCATCGTCATCGTCTTCTTTCATCACCTGCAATCTTTTGCCATCGAACACCATTGCTATCAACCGTTCTCAGGATCTAGGAGGGATGGAACTAATGTATTAGTGTACGACAATCGACGACGGCGATAACGATGAAGAAGACTCCATAAGTGTCGTTATCGAGATAGCCTCAGACCTTACCTTGTTCAAACTGCATGTCAAGCCTTAGCTTGTTAAAACTGAACAACTCATAGCGTTCCTCAAACACACAAGACTAGACAGAAGTGCAACCATTGGAAGTACTAATACTAGGTTCCCCATCCTTAAAGGAGGCTGCTTATCTTCTTAGTGAAGAAAATATGTCGCCCGAGTGTCGTCATTTTGTCCCAGGCTAATGGTCTTGAACCGGACCCGAAAAAAATTGACATTTTATTTATTTGACGTATTGACGTATTGACGTATTGACGTATTGAAGTATTGACGTATTGACGTATTGACGTATTGACGTATTGACGTATTGACGTAATTGTTCTTGAATAGCGCATTTCCAGCCCAAGAGCTGCTCAAGGCGCTGGCCAACACAGGGTCTAAATCAAGCCGCCCGGGCGCCCTCTTGCAGTGTTCGGGCGTGTCGTTGACATACATTGGTGGGCTGATGTTAAGGTCGTCACAGTACAGCTAAAATAGACTACCTATGATGGTATCGTGGGCCACTGGAAAATACTCTTTCAACAAAATGTGTAATCCTACATTAGTATTTGCTGTTGGTTTACTAAAAGGCTATAGGATTAGCAAAGCTTTCTTCAGGTGAAGGCAAGGACAAAGAGGGAAAAAAAGTGGCAGATTGTGGGAAAATCTACGGCGACGAAGACCGTGTGGTGGAGTTTTGTTTACACCAATCATTGAAAATCCATTCCAGGCAAATATAACATTATACAAATGGTGTCGATGACAGAAAGGAGACGGGCGATGAAAGACGAATATAGTCAAGTCAATAATGATGATGATGATGATGATGATGATGATGATGATGATGATGATGATGATGATGATGATGATGACGGTGATGATGATGACGATGATGATGATGATGACAACGACGATGACGACGAAGACAACGACTAGCACGTTGACGACGGTAAGACGGAAAGGGAGGATTGGGGCAGCTTGTTATTAATAAATGTAACTTAGCTGCAACCACCGCCTTTCAGATGACCAAATGTAGCGACCAGTCCTACGCAGTGCTGTCCACGGCTTGCTGTTCCTAAGTGGAGTGGGAGGATAACAAAATGACCTCTGGCTGCCGGCAACAGCGTTTGTCATGCGCATTAGCGTGTCAACTAGCTATTCATCCGGGCATCTGGCCTTTCTACCCATCATCCCCTTCTCTTCCGTTTTCCCATTAGGTTCTATTTTCTGTTCTGTTTTGCCAGTTCCTGGGCTATTTTGCCGTGTCTTTTTTTTTTTTTTACTAAGGAGGGAAGACAAAGAAACTTCATTAGTGAACGTGCGGCCTTTCGCGTTGACCTTTCTTTTCTTTTTCTTTTTTTTTTTGCCGTTAGCAATTCTCTTTTTCCGTCCATCCCTCCCTCCCTCTGTCCCTGTTTGTTTGTCTATCTGTCTGTCTGTATATCTCTCTCCCTTTCTCACACTCTCGCCCATCCACACAAGCAAACTTTGCATGACTGCGTTCGCTTTCCACACACCTATTCTCCATGTGAAGTAACATGCACTGCAGTTTTCGCTCGCGTGGTTTTAACGCTAAGCTTTGCACATGCCAAATAAAACCATGATGTCATCCTGCAAACGTTCGCCCTTCCGCGCTTGAAAAAAAGAAGAAGAAATAAATAAAACAAGAATGCAAACCATGTAAACATGTTCTTTGGTGAAGTTCAAGCTCAACGCACTACATTCAAAATTCTGTAGTTTTTTTTTCTCCTAAAAATTGGTCGCGGATTCGCTCCACCCCTAGACCCACAAAATTATTTCACAAATGGGCCAAATGTATTATTATGGAAAAGACTTCGGAGAAACCACACTCAAGTGAATTTCTCCGAAGTCTTTTCCATTATAATACATTTGGCCCATTTGTGAAATAATTTTGTGAAGAATGCATTATTCTTGGAGAATAAAACTTGTAGAACGCGAAAGTTTGAACACATGAAAGAAAGCCATTTTATGACACTGCTTTCCTCCCCAAAATATATAGATAGAATAAAACAAGAAAACTTCTAGCGTTCAAATGTAACACTACAAAATAACTATAGCCGTGAAGCAAGACCAGCGTACGGACGCGTGCTCGAGTAGTTCTTGATCGTTATCGCAATGTGTTTGGTTTTCACCCTTTTTCTCGCGCACTGTTTAGTGGCCCAGGGGCTCAGGGTCGGGCCTGAAGCTACTACAAACAGTTTTAAAGTTTTGTGAGTCGGGAAACGGACCAGTGGACAGACGACGGACATGCTAGCAGGTAGAAAGCGACAGCCGAACTATTGGTGCGTATTTGGGTGGAGTCTGGGAATAGCAGTGTTGACGATGGACCTGTTTACAATGAGTTGTTGATCGCAGACTTTGATGCGAATCGTTCACGCCCCAGTCAACTGAGCGCTATTCGACGATCGAAGTGGAGTAGGACCTAGTGCTTGGTGGGTGTTCAGTTCAGCGCTTGCTGGATGTTCGGTTCGGTGTATTTGCTGGATGTTCAGTTTAGTTCTTGTTGAGTTAAGTTCAGTGATTGCTGGGTGTGTTTATATTTCTGAAACAACTCATCCGTCTTGGACTTGAGCGTCAGGATCTTTTAAACTGGAACGCTTGCGTGAACGGACTGGAACAAGGTTTATACTTTACACTGCAATTGTAGTTTCAAAAATCAAATCAAATAATGATCCGAATTAAATTGGTTATTCCAAAATGACAGTGAACCACCTTGTTTGTCTCCTTGCCAATCCTCCTTCACACTAATATCAACAATTTTTTTAAATATTTATTTTATAACATACAAATACAATATAATCATGTAATAATACTATTACATAAAGTCATGTATAATACGACATTTCAAATAATAAACAATATATACCTGCAGACAGAGCTGCGAGAAGTCCAACACAATTTATGTCTGTTATACTGAAAAAAAACAATAAGTAGATTTTGTTGAATTAGTGAACTTTAATGTGACCAGCTCAGGCAATCAAAATTTAGCTCTCGTAAAAAATTACTACTATCTTCTCACAAGAAACAGACATTATAAAGTCATGGGACCCAAATTACTATAACACCGGCCTGTGACAGTGTGCGTACGTGTGCGTGTGTGTGTGAGCGCGCGTGTGTGTGTATGTGTGTGTGTGCGTATGTGTGTGCTAAGCGCGCGAGTGCTTGTTTAAAAGACCGTTGACAATGTTATGGATTTTGCATTAGAACAACATCATTAGAATAACACGTGGTTGTACAAGGTTACGCACGTTTCGGCTGTGTTTGTTGTTAGCGTGTGTGTGTGTTGTTTGTGTGTTTGTTGTGTCTGTGGGTGTTCTGTCTCTGTATGTGTGTTGTGTGTGTGTGTGTCTGTTGTGTGTGTGTGTTCTGTGTGTATGTTGTGTGTGTGCGTACGTGTGTGTGTTTGTACGTGTGTGTTTATGTGTGCATTATGCGCGTGAATGTTTGTTTTAAAGGTTGTTGACATTGTCCTGGATTGAGCACTAGAATAACACGTGGTTGTGAAAGGTTACGCGTGTTTCGGCTGTGCTGTGCTGTGTGTGCTGTTAGTGTGTGTGTGTGTGTGTGCGTGTGTGTTAGAGAGAGCTGGCGGTAATGAAAAGGGGAAGGTACTAATGTGGAGGTGTAAAGGTGGTGGGCCGGAGGAACAAGATAAATGCATCTTTACGCCATCTGCACAGCTATGCCGCATTGTCAGTACAATACGTTGTCATGCAAATCAGCCCCGGTCACAGCTGGCCGCCTATACTATTTCCCAGACCACCTCAAACGCACACACGCGTGCACTCGCGCACGCACACACACCCGCGCGTCCATGCATGCACTCATACATAGGCGCACAAACATGTATAAGCACACATACGCTTATACCATCAAATATAAATATTGTTATTCCCCACAAAACATGTCAGATTTGCACATAATGATTAAAAATAAATTCAGGAAAGGTATTGAAATGTATAGGAATGAATCTTGTAGATCCGTACACATAAAATTGTTATATTAGAATTGACTGCCAGTTTGGAATTGAGGTTAAACGCATGCGTCACATGTACCCATGAAAATTATTCTCACAGCCAAACTTCGGTTTTACAGTTCAAGGTAGGTAAAAAACTAATTAGGAATTATTAAGTTTGCTCTTAATTGTACTCTTCCCTTTAGTAGTTGGAGCACTACCGATATTCCTAAGACGTGCTCCGCTGACAAACATACAAACGAATCGCGCATCCTATGACGCGCAGCGCCGGCAAAGAGTTAATAATTATAATGCCTGTAGATTCAGTAATGCATGCTATGTTTTCATAGGTGTGTGTGTGTGTGTGTGTTTGTAGTGGTTATAGTGTGTGTTAGAATGTGTGTATGCATGCTTGTGTTAGTTTATTTTCTTATATGTGTGCTGTTGTTGCTGCTGTTGTTGTTGCTGTTGTCATATCGTGTATACACTCGTAGTTCTGTGTTGTAGAGTTGACCTTGGTGCCAGATTGTCGTCCTATAACTAGCTTTAATTTGTTCTGTATATATAGGAGTGTCTGTAACATGTGAGCGTGTATGTTGATTACAGATCGCCGAGCTTTGAGTCTAATGTAGGAATAAAACGCGTACAACATCTATTATTATTGTTATTATTATTATTATTAGTAGTAGTAGTAGTAGTAGTAGTAGTAGTAGTAGTAGTAGTAGTAGTAGTATTTCATTTATTTATTTATTTATTTATTTATTATTACAATGCTGTTGTTGTTGTAAGCGATGTACGGCTAGAGGTATTGTGGGTAGATCTAGTACCATTTTGTGTTGTGTTAGAATTCGGGCATGCACTCAAAGCACTTTTGCGTTGTAAAACGTTATATCGACAGCAACCTGTTGTCTATAATTACAGAATACTAATGCTAATTATTTTTTGTAACAAGCGTACTTTTAAGTTTTCTATTGTTGGCGTCTTAGGGTCAGCCCGGCCTCCCCCTATCCCTCTCTCTGCTCTCTCCCTTCTTCCCCCCCCTCTCTCGTTCTCTCCAACCTCTCCCTCCAAGGTCTGTGTACTCTCAGGTCTGTCACAAACGTATTTGGGGTGGGGGTAAGTTGGGTTGGGGTGGGGTAAGTTGGGTTGGGGTGGGGTAAGTTGGGTTGGGGTGGGGTAAGTTGGGTTGGGGTGGGGGTAAGTGAGACGTGGAGAAAGGGATATATTTCTGGGAACACAAAGACATGACAACTCATAGACCAGGAGAAACAAAGACACTGGGGATAAAGATCTTGTGGAACCTAAGCCTTGGGGGAACAAAGACCTTAGAGGAACAAAGGTCTGGGGGAACAGAGGACTGGTTCCAAGTCGGTCAACCTTAAAGTGCGGAATGACAAATATGAGGTAAAAAAAGGTAAAGGTAGTCCCATAGCCTTGTGGCCGTAGGGGAGCGTGATGTTGGAGATCACACTTATCTTGGGCCAGCGTAATGAGGGTGATGCCCAACTCTCTCCCTCGCTGCTTTACCTTCCCCACCCTCAAGAGAGTAGGTACTCAATCACAGTTGAGTCAACTGGGGGCGTTGTTGTTTGTCGCTTCACACCTTAGCGGTCACCCATCCAAGTGCTAACCGCACCGGACGGTGCTTCACTTTCGACACAGTAGCGAGTGCTCCAACCACTGCACTATCCGACACCCCGACAAATATGAAAAAAAAAAAAAAAATAATAATAATAATAATAATAATAATAATAATAACAAATGAGACCAAGGAATATTAATGTGGTATATAACTAAATTATTGCAGACGTGGGAAACTAGATTTGAATGTCCTAGAC
>CM072520.1:66499333-66504333 GCA_036898135.1 Oncomelania hupensis | reverse complement strand
ATTAAGTTTTAAATAGCCCTGGCTGTTTTGTTATTTACAAAGCAATTGCACTCTCTTTTGAACGTCTAAAAACGGCAACAATTACAGTAATAACGTTCTGCAACATTATAATTTTAAAAGCAACTTAGAAAATGAAAAATGCAAGCTTTGTAAAGTAATATTAAACTGCTCTGTACAGCACTTATTACACACTTAATAATAATAAGAAGAATAATAATAATAATAATAATAATAATAATAATAATAATAATAATAATAATAATAATAATAATAATAATAATAAAATGTAATTGTATTTTGTATAGCGCTTTGTTGTAATGCCATCAGTTCAAAGCGCAGTTCTCATGCATTTATATTTGACGCTAACATCGAAATACCTACGAAAAGAAGTTAACACAAACAAGACACTAATAAACTATGCAAAGACATAATACTAATACAAACATGAACAAGAGTATTTACAAGTACACTATAAAAGAATATGGAGGGAGGGGGAGAAGGAGAACAGCTCAGGAGTGAGGGGGCTGAGGCGTGCGGCGTGACGTCACGGTGGTCTGAATCCCAAAAGGAGGAATATAGTATAATAGTATAGCATAATCGCAATGAATGTTGAGGCCGCGAAGAATGACGAGTTTGCCAGGTTTGGAGGAGTAAAGGTCAAGAAAGGATTTAAAATTCTCATGAAACATAGCAGGTCTGAGCTGGGTTTGGGGACTGGTAGTAGGACTGTAAATGCAGATCAAGATAAAGGCTTGGCCTGGATATAATGACATAGAGGGAAACTAAAATGCCTAAAAACCGATCGACAGACTTGACCACTGATAAAACTTAAATGCCCCTACATTAAGTCCACACCGTCGCCAGCTATACAAATACAACACTAAAAGCCAAGGATGCTAGCACAAAACTGTTCACAGAACAGCGAAAACAAAACATATATTAACGTCGAAATGTGACTCCGTGTACTGTTGCTCTGCACGAGTACAAAGCAACAGAGAATGTCATTTGTAATTTTATATCGCCGAGTGCGTTGCGCTCGCTGTCACGGGGTTCAGTACGAACCAAGCAGTGTTCATTCTTGTAAAGGTGTTTTCCGTTATGTTTATGTGGGTCTTCATAGTGATGATGATGATGATGATGATGATGATGATGATGATGATGATGATGATGATGATGATGATGATGATGAAGGTTTAGTCTCAAATTCTATGATTCAAATTTCCCCTGACGACGACAACAATGATTTCGAATAGCAGCACAAGCCAAGGTCTAGTCCATGGACTAATGCATTCCATCACACGGACTTTAAAGATACTGACACCCATGTTCTAGGTGGATACAAAAACATACCCAGCGTGCAGTGCGTCCTATCTACCCGCCCCTCACCGCCTCTCTCCACTCGTTTTGAAAGGGGCAGCCCCGCGGCCGCCGTGCTTTCCATGAAAAAAGCAACCCGAATTTCGCACGTATTGGTGTCAGAATATTACCCAAAATCAAATATTTAACAATACAAAAATTCTTGTGTTACACGCAGTGGGTTCACAAACCGAACAAGAATCAGTCTAATTCAAACAAAATACACCCACCCAGGTTAGAAACCCAGGGCGAGCGAGATAAATTGGCCATTTGCCATTGTCCATCTTATCAGCCTGATAGCTCTGGTGGTTTAATGCAGGTTTATAATTATCTCGCTGTTCTATAATTATCTCCTGTTCCCTGGAATGGCGATCCTCTATCTGCCATATGCTGTGTGTATAAGATGTTAACACTTCAGTGTTCATCACCAAACACAGCACAAACGAACTGTGGTCAATTAATATAAAGTGAAACAAAATTAAAACCATCGGCCTTACATTTCTAAAAGGAATCTAAAACTTCGATTTCAAAAACGCCTGGGTAATCACGAAATTGATCGCCATGAAATAGTTCCATTTTGTTTAATTGTTACCTCTGGGCATTCTTGTTTGTCTAAAGTGACATCAGCTTCCAAAATACAACAAATTGACGAAATTAAAGAGATAATTTTTCAATCAGGCTGAAAAAGAGGAGCATTGTTTGCAAAGAAAAAATATACATTGGAACAGAACTTGAAAGAAATAAAAGAACGTATTGTAATTTTAGCCTGAATGTTTTTGAAATACTTCAAGACAACGATAGTGTTGTTTTGAGATGTGTGTGTGTGTGCGTGCGTGCGTGCGTGCGTGTGTGTGTGTGTGCACTTGCATAAACGTACAAAGGGGTAGCAGACCTTGCCTTTCTCAGTTACAAATGGGTTCATTTGCTAGGAACCCATTTTTTTCCATGACCCCACTTTTTTCTAAGTACACGAGAGTGCTCTGTTAGTGCATGGGGGTGCAGTTGTAGTGCATGAGAGTGTTTTAAATACAAGGGAGTGCTCTTTCCGGGGCGGAGAAAATCCAACCTCTTTTCGAGCACATTTTGAAGGGAAGTGGACCTATTTTGTCCTTTATAAAAGACGAACTAGGTCAACTTTTTTTTTAGACGGAGTGAGTCAATTTTGTATCAGATTCTTACATTTTTAGATGAATTTTGCGCTCTTCCTAAACGCAAACACTTTCCGATTCCTACATTCTTAAATAAACCCAGTTATGATATTTTGGAAATGTGTGTGTGTGTGTTGTTGTTTTTTTTTTATATACGCTATTTTGATCCTTGCAGCCTGCGTCTAGCGTACTGTTTCAAATACAGGTTCATTTTTGTATTGGATTGCACAACTTAGTTACCGTTTACAAGATGTTGGTTTGTTTTATCGCATAAACGTCATGTCATCTTGGTTGTGTTCTTGTATGGCGGCCTGTTAGCGCCAAAATCGAGATTTACCAGTATCACGAAATAATTGAAATTAACACGTGTTCCGTATAATTTACAGCAATACCGGTGATCCACAGTGTTAATTCATAAATATCAGCATTTGCCACGCATAAAATTGCCAAAGTGTCAAACGAGATTACTGATCAGCTCCGGAACAACGGCTACATCAGCGAGCAGACTCATAGGTGGGCTATACTGAATGTCAGCCAGACGAAATGCCATAGGTTCTACACACTTCCCAAAATCCACAAATCACTTGATCACCCCCCAGGACGACCCATTGTATCAGGAATCAATGGGCCCACAGTAAACTTGTCAAAGATCGTGGACAGCTGGCTCCAGCCATATGTGACGGCCCTACCGAGCCACATCAAAGACTCAACTCACATGCTGATGATGCTGGAGAAGTGGAACCATGACTTCGGTCCATTCCCTAATAATACCAAACTGGTTACCATTGACGTCACAGCTTTATATACTAACATCCCACATGACGACATGAGAGAGTCACTGCGACACTTCTTGATCCAGAAAGCAGAGCCGGACACACCGCCTGTGAACACTGTTATTGAGGTAGCTGATCATGTCCTACAAAACAACGTGTTCAGTTTTGAAGGCAAAATTTTCAAACAAGTAATGGGAACTGCAATGGGGACGCCCATGGCACCATCAGCAGCAAATCTATTCATGGGCATGCTGGAAGAACGTCTCCTGAATCAAAGCCCAGTGCCAGTAAATAGGGAGTTCTGGAAAAGATTCATTGATGACATCTTCATGCTGTGGATAGGTTCGTCCGAAGATCTGGATGTCTTCATTGATCACATGAACAGCTTTCATCCGACCATCAAATTCACCGCCAACTCATCAGTCCACACTGTATCATTTCTGGACATTAATATCACCATGAAGGAAGGCTTCTTTCAGACTGATTTGTACAGCAAGCCAACAGACGCGCATGCTTACTTGCATAGCTCATCATCTCACCCAAGACACACTGTGAAGAACATCCCATATAGCCTGTTTATCAGACTCCGAAGACTATGCTCTACACCTGCAGCTTTCTCCATCCGTTGTGATGAACTGTGCCAACAGTTGAAACTCAGGGGGTACCATCAGAACGTCATCTCTGAGGCAAGGAAGAAAGCTGAGAACATTCCTCGTTCAGAGAGTTTACAATACCGTGCTAAGAAGAGAGAGAGCAGGGTCCCATTTGTCATCACACACAACCCCAACAATCCACCATTACGAGCATGGCTACGTGAACAGCATGACATCATGATTCGGGACAGTGACACGATGCGCCAAGCCGTACCTAAACCACCGATCATCGGAGAAAGAAATTGCAAATCGCTGAAGATGATCCTGATGCCTACAAGCTTGCCGAGTGAGAGAGATCCCCGTCCACCGGGAGTGTACAGATGCAAAGCCACCAGGTGCGCCATGTGTAGCCAGCATCTAGTCGAAGACGATTCATTCACCAGTCACCAGACGGATGAAGTTTTTCGACACAGGGCAGTCCTCACATGTACCTCTGCTAACCTGATCTATGTACTTTGGTGTGATCTCTGCAAAAACACACAGTATGTAGGCGAGACGATGACACCGTTGAAAAAGAGATTTTATCAACATTATCAGGACATTCGCACTAACAAGGGCACTCTCGTGACCAGACATTTCAACTTACCTGGTCACACGATCAGCAACATGAAAGTGATGCCAATTGAACAGGTGTACTGTGACCCATCGGATCATACCCGAAGATTGCTAAGAGAGACCTTCTGGATGACTAAACTGCGTACCACTTACCCTCTGGGTCTAAATACTAAGGAGTAGTTGAGGGGTAGGCAGTTGAGTTGTACAGAGGGTCTCTAGCGTGGTATGAATGGATGCATATGTGTGTGTATATGGGTATGTGTGTGTGTGTGTATGTGTGCGTGGGTGGGGGGTGGGGGGGGAGGGGGTGGGGGGGTGGGGGTGGGGAGTGGGGGGTATGTGTGTGGGTGTGTGTTTATGTGGGTTTGTATGAAAGCTACCTACCTCAGCAGAAATCGGTAATAAGACTAATTATAATCTCAAGTCCTTGGACTTAAAGAATCCTGGTTTCCGTAAGCCAGCACTGACAGTGTTAGCGTATGTGACCTCCAAGACCTTTGGAAGTCGTGACGTCA
>CM072520.1:66484333-66496833 GCA_036898135.1 Oncomelania hupensis | reverse complement strand
GTCATAAGCCGTGCTTCTGTTTCCTGTTATTTGTTCTGTGTACACTTTCGGCAGTATTATTATTATTATTTTATTGTTCCTGTACAGCGCGCTTTTCCAGTTCAGTAGCTTCTTAAGGCGCTCGCCTATCGAAAACTTCACTTTTTAAAAAAAGTTGTTTTGAATTTCGTGTATTCTCGTCCTTGTTCTTCTTGCTTTTGTTATTGGAATTAAAGGATCGAAAGTCACTGCTGCAAGTAGTATCAAAAAAGCGTGTAGAGGTTGCTTGTTACTGGTGGTTAATGCATGTTAGAGCACATTATATCCTAATGTGCTTGACGCGATTAGGTGACATGAAATATATTGACAGCGTTTGCGGTTCTATTTTGTGATCTGATTGCCTGATGTGTGACGTCTGATTGTTTACTTTCGATAGCCTATTTTGCGTAAATGTGAGAAAGCGATGTGTCTGCTTGCACTGTGCTGTAATGTATTGTATTGCGTATGAACTTATAACCTATATTCTGATGTATTCCCATATGCGCAAAAAAAATTCTTCACATGAAGTCAATAAATCTTGAATCTCTTGAATTGTACCACAGGTTGTGGAAGCGATGTAGTTTATTTTAATTTAAATTGTTATTCTTATACGTGTGTAAAAGTGTTTCGTTCAAACAAGGAGTGATTATTGTTTGTTTGCTTTTAAACACAATAGAGATTAATTTGTTCTGTATTAATGGAGTTTACTGATTTGACTTTTATTATGCAGAATGTTGCGCTGCTTTTTCCGTGGTGTACATATTCTCCTTTCGTAATGATTTCCTAGGTTATCAGTATCCTTCTTTCGTAATGATTTCCTAGGTTATCAATATCTTTTTTTCGTAATATTTTCCTAGGTTATCAATATCCTTCTTTCGTCATGATTTCCTAGGTTATCAATATCATTCTTTCGTCATGATTTCCTAGGTTATCAATATCATTCTTTCGTAATGATTTCCTAGGTTATCAATATCCTTCTTTCGTAATGATTTCCTAGGTTATCAACCGACGTCACAATGTTATTTACATAAGACCTGACGTTGTATTATTGACATCTTTCCCCAGGGCAGGATTTGTGGAGACCGTGTGTGTGAGAGGGTGTTTGTGTGTGCGTGTGTGTGTGTACGGCGAACGATACAAGGGGACATAATGCCTGGGAAATAAAAGCAGGGGCATTAATCAGACACTGCGTAATGACGGCTGATCACGCAACGTTGGCCAGGTCACCACCTAGTTGACCATCATGCACCTTCTTTATCTGGCACGCCAAGTCGCTGTGGAGTGGCGGAGTGGAGTGCAGGTGGGGATGGGAGACCAAGGGCGAGAGAGTGTAAGTAGAAGTGTGTGTGTGTGTGTGTTCTGTGTGTGGGTGTGCGTGTGTGTGTGTGTGTAGGAATGAGGTCTGTACATGCTTGAGAGTGGAGGAGGTTGAAATGTTTGTGTGGGAAATGGTGGAGGTAGGTGTGTCAATAACATCAACAACAACAACAGGAGATGCAGCCACACCATTAGCAACAACAACAACAACAACAACAACCACGAAACATGATCAACATCAGCAATCATAAACACCACAATTAAAGTTCAAGTCAAAGTTAAACCATTTTTTCATTCCACAGAAAGGAAAATTCATCACGACCAAAAACGCGCAGCAAACGAATCAACGTAGTGATTGCGGCTGCTCAACCCAAGAAGAAGACACGCGTCAAAATCGCCATCGTCAAACCATCAACAACCTGTTGTTGTGATAAATACGTCCATGTGTCCGCCACACCACGGCGCGAACAAACAAGGCAAGCACAGTAATAACGATCTTGTCATAATGAGTACCTTATAACGTACATGTCACGTCACAATGACCATCTGTACTGCCCGGCATGCAGAACCAAGAGCCATAGGTACCAAATGGGCCTCTCAATGAAGTGACCACCAGCCTTTCTGTCCTGCGCCCGGCCATTATCAGCAATGCTAATAAAAGATTGCAGACGACCGTTAACCGCGAAAGGACGTCGGTCTTCGGGGAATTTGATCACGTTTTAACAATGACCTTAATCCACTGACAACAAAACAATAATATCAATGTTGTACATGGTGGACCACAGACCGGCTTATTTAAACCGTAACATTCAATTTATAATAACTCTTGTGGAATTGCAGAGAAGTTTCATCTACGGCACATAGGATTGTGTTTAAAGGCTAGCAAAACAAAGTATTGCAAGACTTTGTGTTGTATCCTGTTCCAGTACCCAGTGGCTCGTTTTATTGAACAAGATTTGTTGTGGGGTCTTATCATTTTGATGAAGACGACAGTCAGTAATAAAACCAACAGAAATGCTTGATCTACAGAGTTTGAACTCTTCTTAGCAATGATTGTGGTTGCTGTGTTTTTCTGCCCACTTTTGTGTTCGTTGTGTCGTTCTTAGCGGTTGGCACTGTGTTTTTGCTCACTGACAGTCCTTATTAAAGGGTACCTTTGTACACCGTAGTACAATCAACGTCTAATTAACTACTTTGGTAGCAATCAGGACAGGTAGCGAGGTCAGGGAGAGGTCAGGTCCAGGACCCCAGAGACTTTGAAAAAAGGACATCAATATACTTGGACAGGTATCAGTGTCTCCACACACGCATGACCATTATACAGTGAAGGGCAGTTGTAGGCCCATTATATTTGGGAATCCTTCATCATTTCATTTCAGTCACCTCTGCTACTGCTGTTGATGATTGAGGAGGAGGAGGAGGAGGAGAAGGATGAGGAGGATGGTTTTGACGACTATGAGAAAGACGACGTTGATTATGATCCATATATATTATCATTGCTCCTTTACTTAAGAGTATTTTAGCATGCACAGAGCGGGTCAGGCTTGTTGCGGAAATAGCTAGACTCGAGCCGCACGTATTCCAATTGGACAATTCTTTGAATAGTTCATTTCCCTCCTGTGTCGTTAGAAGACCTTATTGGGAATACCCATTTCCATGATTTAGACAATGAATCGTATGTCTTCGTGTTTATTGCTAACCCTGTTGTTGATAGGTGGTCAATGTACACCTCATCTTTAAATATCTTCATAACCTAAGTGAACGGAAGACAGATTTGGCCGCATTAGCTGCAGTGATCGCGCGCCTTGTCGCTCGCTACTTTAGGGTCAAACTTTCGTTATCCACCGTCGAAATGCCGAGATTTTTTAGAATCATAAGCAAACGTTTGTGGACAATAAATATCGTCGTCGTCGTTGTTGTTGTTGTTGTTGTTGTTGTTGTTGTTGTTGTTGTTGTTGTTGTTGTTGTTGTTCTTCTTCTTCTTCTTCTTCTTCTTCTTCTTCTTCTTCTTCTTCTTCTTCTTCTTCTTCTTCTTCCTCCTCCTCTTCCTCCTCATCTACTTCCTCTTCCTGTTCTTCTTGTTGTTTTGTTCTAATTTCTTCTTCTTCTGCTGATTCTTCTGCTTCTTTGCATCGCTTTCAGAACTGGCCAAACAGCGATGGAGAACATAGTTAGGCTTCTTTTGTTGTTTTTGCCGTTGTTGTTGTTGCTGCTTCTGAATTACAACCACTATGCAAGTGAAAAAAATGGTGTGCAAAACAAAGTTGTCTCGCCTAAAAAAAACAGTGTTATCTTCTGAGCTAAAATATATGCAACCTTAAACAAGTTTTTCAATCCTCACGCACAGCACCTAGGACCACAGCGGGTAATTTTAATGTATAATTAGGTAACAAGGTTTTCGCCTCGTGTCACGTCACAGAATCAGAAATGCAAATTATTTCCAAATGTGGACAAAGTGTTTCACCGTATTTTCTCCAAGGACATCTTCCGCCTGCTCGTTTTTCTTCATTTGCAATTTCAGGGCCTTAATTGTTTTAGAGATACCGTGGCCGGGGGACATTTTCCAATGTGACTTTTGACTACTGGCTATATAGTTCAAATAACAGTTGATAGCGACATTATGCAATGAAAACTCACTTTGAAATGGACGTTCATTCCAGCCTAGAACCCCAGTCTCATCTTGGCGATGTTTTAGCTGTTTTGTTGAGATGATTAATACTTGGTTAAAACATACTAAATAGAGCTTTACAAAGAATACATAATGGACACACACAATCAATGCTTACATGAGTCCAGTCTTTGAACATCTGACGTGAGTGCTACCCTTGAACATCTGACATGAGTGCTACCCTTGAACATGTAAGAATGCTACCCTTGAACATCTTACATGAGTGTTACCCTTGAACATCTTACATGAGTGCTACCCTTGAGCATCTGACATGAGTGCTACCCTTGAACATCTCACATGAGTGTTACCCTTGAACATCTTACATGAGTGCTATCCTTGAACATCTGACATGAGTGCTACCCTTGAACATGTAAAAATGCTACCCTTGAACATCTTACATGAGTGTTACCCTTGAACATCTTACATGAGTGCTACCCTTGAGCATCTTACATGAGTGCTACCCTTGAACATCTGACATGAGTGCTACCCTTGAACATCTGACATGAGTGCTACCCTTGAACATCTTACATGAGTGTTACCCTTGAACAAGTTACATCAGCGCTACCCTGGAACATAAGTACAACAATTGCAGCACCAAAAGCGGACAATTAAACTTAAACGCCATCGCAAAGAACACGTACAATAATTGACCATTTTGTTTGTTTGTTCAAACAGAATGTACGATTCTACTGTCATCGGACCTCAAAACGACACTAATGAATGTACAACAGCTAACAAAACAATACGTTGAGGAAATGGAAGGACAAAGTACACACACACAAACAAAAACAGACCAAAACAACAACAACAACAACAACAACAACAACAACAACCACTCATTTGCTGTGCTCCCACAGTGTATTTATTATAAGAGGGAGGGAAAAACCTAATTTAGTTGATTTTACTGGCCGGTTGCCAGTGAGCTTGTAAGGCTGTAAGAGAGGTGGAACACGCGTAATACAAAATAATAGCGACTACAAAGCTAAGTAATACTGATGAAAGCGATGGGTTATGCAGCGTGGAAGAGACTAGACGGTATCTTCACTTGGAGAGAAGGGAGCAAGCTCCGTTTAGTCTCAGATAGGCTGTATGATGGGTTTGAGGTTGAAATGTAAAGTCATACAAATGGTTAGTCATTATTTTTTGTTGTTGCATCAATTAAACAGAATTAATTTGTTGTACTTATATAACGCTTCTTCTTGCTGCAGAGGTGCTCAGGGCGAACACAAAGCCCTTCCCTCTTGAGACCCCTCCCTATCCCCCATTCACCACTTACCTTACTTCTGAATGCCCCTCCCCTCCCCTCCCTTCCCCTCCCCTCCCATCTCCTCTCCTCCCTTCTCATTCCTCTTCTTCCTCTTTCCAGTTTTTTCCTACCCTCTCCTCTCTACGCCCTTAGCACGTCAATTGAGTATGGAGATTGTATTACAATTAATATGATCAGGAAGGAGGCGGTCGATGGAGTGTGTTTGCACAAGCATCTGTCGCTACGCTAGCTTGTTGACGGCGTTCCTGTTGATGACAAGACAATTGTTGTAGTAGTAGTAGTAGTAGTAGTAGTAGTAGTAGTAGTAGTAGTAGTAGTAGTAGTAGTAGTAGTCGTAATTAGTAGTAGTAGTAGTAGTAGTAGTAGCAGCAGCGTCATACTAGAAATATTACTAGTAGTAGGAGGAGTAGCGCTAAGCAGCAGTATTAACAGCAGCAGTAGCAGTAGTAGCAACAACTGCAGTAAGTGCTGCAATATTAGTAGTAGTAGCAGCAGCAATAGTAGTAACAGCAGCAGCAACAGTAGCAGCAGCAGCAGCAGTAGTGATGAAACACTGCCTATGACAACATATTGTCAATACACATGTATTGTAAGCTTGGCTTTTCATCGTCCTTAATCTTCCGTGAATCCTGAAGGTGCGCTACGCAACAGGTTTAACTGCTGCTTTCATTGATTTCAGTTGTTGTTATGGAATGCTTGACCAGCTCAAAGAGCTACTGAAGGAGGTGAGCGAAAACAGGGCCTAACTCGAGCTTGCCCAAGGTGCCAACTTGCTGCTTGCTGTGCATTGCTCCTGCGACCTGGCTGCTGCTTAGTGTTCCTCCTCCTACTGCTAATGGTAATACTTCTACTATTGCTGCTGCTGCTCCTACTCCTGCTGCTAATGCTTAGTGCTCCTCCTACTAGGATTACCATAATACAGCTATCTTTGCGGCAGTTGTTGCTGCTTCTACTGCTACTACTGTTGTTGCTTCTGCCGATACTATTACTGCTGCTACTACTACTGCTGCCGGTGCTTTTGCAGTTACTACTACTACTACTACTACTACTACTACTACTACTACTACTACTACTACTACTACTACTACTACTACTACAGCATATCTCTGATGTACATTGTACACCCATGAATAAAACATTTGTTTAAGCCAATGTGAATTTCTTTATTGTCCCGATCATGATACACAAGGTGTGTTTGTGTTATATAAACCCACCTTATCCCGCGTAACAAGCTTCGTCAGGAGTTTACAAGCCAACTCCCTTAAAGAGCGACTCAGGGCGTTCCGACCATTGACCTTGGACCAGCGGTGATACTGATAATATGCTAATGCCGCGTCTTTCTCACAGCTTGCGATTGGTGATTAATGTATTTAGAACACGGCGGGGAGTCGCTATTAATATCTGCCGCCATGACAGCTGTAATCCAAAGGAACAGATGTATTCTGTAATCTATTCTCAAACGTCCAAATGGACCAATCATTCGCTTTTCAATCATCAGCTGCTAAGAACTCTTCGCCTCTTCAATTCTCAACCATCCAAAACAAAACGTTGCAGTATTTTAAACCTGCACTGGAAACTTCTTTCCCCCCCCCCCCAAGTAAATAATCCCCATCCAAGCCACCAATTCCCAAACCTAGACTGCAAGCGCCACCATGTCTATTGCTCGTTTTGTGTTTTTAACCCTTTTTTCTGTCCTATTTGACCGCCGATTTTACAACCATCAAAAATGAACTGAATAGATGAACTACATACATTTGAACTCTGCAAAACGGCAACAAGAAAACCACTCCAGACAACCATGCGACAAATTTGTAAGGCAAACATGTCACGTGACGCTGACGTAAGTCAGAATCCCGCGAACATTGTTAGTTCTTACAACCCGAGCACACCCCACCCACACACTAAATAAGAACACAAACACCAGTGGTAAATTAACGAAACAACTCTTTTATTCCCCAAACGTACTAACTACCCACCCGTCCCTCTAACAGCACACACTTCCCTCACTCATACTCACAAGCATACACAACATATTTAACAATAAACAAATGATATTTACAAATGCAATGATGAATTGAAAATAAACAAACTGATTTATGAAAACTTGTTTTTATATTCGCTCTATTCAAAAACTCTAGAAAAATATGCGCATATTAAGGCCTTTCTTTTTATACTTTCATAAGCTATTACTCAAAGTCGTTTAAGTTCTTTTTTTTCCAGGTCTCTTTTCCAAACTAGAATGAAACACTCCTTGACGTAAACCTTCCTGTAGACGATACAGATTTACCACCCCTGAAGACACGGCAACGCATAGGCGGCCCTCACACGGTTCCCATCTGAACCGCACACGGTCCTCGGTACAGGGGGAAGGTAACTCGGCTGGGTGGCTCCTGCGTAGCTGACCAGACCTCTCAGCGTCCAACCCAAGTCGGACCGGAACCAGAATCAGCTCAACCTCAGCCGCTCAGATCGTCTCGGCAGATGTTCAAAACAATCATCATCTCCACTGGTGATACGACCCCAACTGGCACGTAGACAACACAACACAAGACAAAGACAAGTTGAGGCGTCCTTCAGTCTCCGCCGCACTCCTCCGGGTCACAGGGCATCCAAGTCAGGGCTACTGAAAATGGCTTTGCAGGGGATCCAATAGAGTTTCCACTACTGCTTACTAAGGATATCAAACACATAGATATACGCCTAGTCCTACCCTTAGTGCGGAAGTCTGTTCTCTCTGACTCTTTCTGACTGACTGACCTCTATCACTTCAGTATAATACCCGTTGTAACTTTCTAGAATAGTGAACAAGCTCAGCAAACAGCCGACCAGGCCTAAGCTGGTTTCCTCTCTCTCTATCACTTATGCGTACACTCTTGCTCGGAATTGACAGCTAAACGAGAAATAGCAACTAACTTACGAAAAGCACGAGTTTATGTACAGTTAAAAAAAATGTATGGTAGCCGGCGCGTGACAAAACACTAAAAAAAAAATAAAACAAACACAAATTGCAGACGTGAAAAAACAATCACCCATTACCGTAAAGTAAACTATATCCGCTATCGTAAGCGCGAGAAGTCGTAAAACAAAGCATTGTCGTAAAATAGAGCAATGTTTGACGTAGAGCGGTTTTGCAGACTTTGAAAAACGATCCCCAGGAATCGTGATTTTGCTGTCAAGCCACGTATTGTCTCTGCCTGCAATGGCGATATTTGATCTAGGAGACATGGCAAGGATGCCAACTCTGTCCAACACTCTTCAACATCTTCCTAGAGCGAATCATGACAGATGCCCTTGCAGATCACGAAGGCACAGTCAACATAGGGGGTAGAGCACACTCCAACTTCCTTTTTGCGGATGACATTGATGGATTGGCTGGAGAGGAACAAGAACTTGAATATTTGGTACAGAGGCTTGACACCACCTCCAGAGCCTATGGAATGAAAATAAGTGCAGAACAGACCAAAATGATTACCAACAACACCAATGGCATCAACATTGACATCAGAGTCCAAGGCCAATCCCTCAACACAGTGCATAGCTTCACATATTTAGGAGCCATTGTATCACACAATGGGTACAGGAAGCCCTCTCCAGGATCGCACAAACAACTGCGGCCCTGACAGAGTTGAAGCCCATTTGGAAAGACAGGACCATCAGTCTACACTCCAAGGTAAGACTGCTCCGCTCCCTTGTCATCTGTATCTTCCTATGCGCTTGCGAAACATGGACCGTCACAGCAGACATACAACGAAGAATATAAAGCATGGAGATGAGGTGCTACAGAAGATTTCTGGGCATATGCTGTACCCAGCACATAACCAACGACGAAGTCGGACAGACCATCACACAAGCCATTGGACAACACGATGACATGCTCACAGTGGTAAAGAAACGAAAACTCCGATGGTATGGCCACGTCACCAGAGCATCAGGCCTTGCAAAGACCATCCTTCAAGGCACGGTGTAAGGAGGCAGAAGAAGAGGGAGACCGAAAAAGAGGTGGGAGGACAACATTCGAGTATGGACTGGCTTGACACTGAGCGAGGCCATTAGAGTGACTAAGGAAAGAGAAAGATGGAGTACGCTGGTTAAACGATCATCTGTGGTGCTCCAGCGACTTTCGAGTCACAGGATAGGGTAGGGTAGTATAGGATAGGATAGTGTAGGATAGGATAGGGTAGGGTAGTATAGGGGACGTGGATAATTTAAGTAGCTGTGCGTGGGTAATTTCAGTAGCGGTAAGATTTGAAAATCGTTAGTGTAGAGTGAGAACGTGGAAACGGTCGTTTGGGTGTAACCGTGCCGACTGTATCACATTGCAAAACGACAGTCATGTGCTTCCGTCGACGTCTGCAAAAGCAGCGTCTGTGTAGTTTTATTGTAGAGTGTTGCAGCGTCTGTGTAGTATTATTGTAGAGTGTTGCAGCGTCTGTGTAGTATTATTGTAGAGTGTTGAAGCGTCTTTGTAGCATATAAAGAATGTGTGAACCCTTCTACATTACTAGGTTGTGAGCACACTGCGTATCTGAGACTGGCCAAGGCTTTTGTCTGCCTCTCGTGGAAGCTTTGTCGAGTTTTGTGTTACGCTGTGTGTGTTGTAAGATGTTGGTGATTGTTCTGTGTGGAAGAAACAGGGTTATTCCCAAATAGTCTTCTATAATGGTCCTGGATATAGTCAGTATACACACTTCAAAAATAAAAGTTCTATTTCCTGTCCGTCTTGTAATAGGAATCTCCCTGCCTTTACCCCACATGTTTTGAGTAATATATTGCTGTGTATGTGACAGTGGGTAAAAAATGTGAACATGTATGCTGCTACAGATCGCCGCGCTTTCAACCTGATTGGTGATTTGGGAAAAAGCGCGTATATGGCATCCATTATTATTATTATTATTATTATTATTATTATTATTATTATTATTGTTATTGTTATTATTATTATTATTATTATTATTATTATTATTATTATTATTATTATTATTATTATTATTATTATTAAGATAATAACAACAACCACTACTAACTCTACTACTACTACTTCTACATATAGGATGCCATCACGCGTTTTTTTATTTTCAATCGAACTCAAAGCGCGGCGATCTGAAGAGATTACTATTACAGAATACGGAAGAGAAATACATTTGTATTTTTGAACTTTAGATTGACTGCATCCAGTACTATCATTATGGAAGGAAGGGAGGAAGAGAGGAAGGGAGGGAGGAAGGAAGGGAGGGAGGAAGAAAGGAAGGGATGAAGGAAGAAAGGAGAGAAGGGAGGAAGAAAGGTCGAAAGGAAGGGATGAAGGAAGAAAAGAAAGAAGGAAGGAAGGGAGGAAGGAAGAAAGGAAGAAAGGAAAGAAGGGAGGAAAGAAGGAAGGGAAGAAGGAAGAAAGGAAGGGAGAAGGGAAGGAAGGAAGGAAGGGGTGAAGGACATCATAGTAAAGTGCTGCTAGACCACAGGCAAAGTGTGTCTTTGTTTTACAGCGCGCTTATTCGGCCAAGGAGCTGTTCAAGGCAATAACTAAGGCAAATCCAACCCGCACAACCTTGTTGGCACAAAGTGGGAATCGAACCCGCATCGCTCAGCACGTAAACTTACCGCAAGCTTGCCTTGCTGCTGCTTCTGCTGTTCTTCTTCCTCCTATTACTGCTGCTGTTCATCTTTCTACTACTTTCCCTTTTATTTCTGCGAGTTCATATTGCACCGTACCTCGTTAATACTGGCACAAGTAACAACGACTGAAGCACATTTTAATTAGTTGTTGAAGCGATGATTGCGGTATTAACACTACTTAAGTCAAATAATATTTTGTTGTCTGCTTGAGGACTCGATTTACTTCTCTCTATCTGTTTTAATATTGTTGCAACCATGGTCTCGTATTAGTTTTTGCAAATCCGGTTTAGACGCAGCTGACAATGAGTCACGTGCGAATCGCACGGCAGCGAGAAATAGACCGGAATCGACGTCATTTTGCAGGTAAAGCCGTTTTACCGGAATCCGCACAAGCAGTACTATTGAACAGCATCTTTCAAAGCGCGTTGTCCTGTATTACAGCCACTCAATTCGTATGGAAGCCGCATTGAGCATGCTTTAGAGAATAGAGCCTATAGATCAATCCAATTCATTGACCAATTACAAACCTTGTTGCAGCGAAGACGAGTTGTTGAGTTTTGTTGACCCAGAAATGATCCTTCGTTTTTAGATCCCCGCGTCCAAGTTTACTGCCGATAATTGACGCCACTCTCCACCAAACGTGCGATCGAACATCCCTCGTTGTGAACAGCCGTCAACTCTGTATTGTTTCCATGTAGAGACCACTCAGTAAAAACGGTTCGAAGGTGAATGCACGGGACATTCGTCTTAGAGGCCGTGGCTTACATTAGGGTTCGAAGCCGAATAGACAGGTCTGTATCAGGAAATGAGCGATTAGGTCGGAAATGGTCCTGTCAACGTTGGACTCTTAATGTAGCGAGCCTCACAGAGCGGGATGTTCACAATGTCGAAGGGACGTAACGTGCCACTAAGGTAGCCAGCTCCTCGGTGTGTGATTTGTGCAAGCCTTGTCGACTAGTATTGCACTTCCAGCTTCCCGGTACTCGCAAAGAACTGTGCATACATGACTGTGTTTGTACGTCGGTCATACAAGGCGCATGCTGAAGCTGGAGTACAGTCCTAGAACAAGTTGTTTGCTGAGCAAGCATCGCAGTATGTTTGCGCTGTGCGGTACTCAACGATGGCTGATTGGTCTTTGTTGACTCATGCTTTTTTGTCGCCATCCTTCGCTGAGGACCTTCTTTTGGAGATACTCAAGATGGACCGACTTTGACCAACAGGGCTAACAGGACTAGCAGCTTTCATCACAAAAGACGAGAGAGCGAGAGAGAGAGAGAGAGAGAGAGAGAGAGAGAGAGAGAGAGAGAGAGAGGGAGGGGGGATTTGGGGGGAGTGGAAGATATGATGTGATAGATAATATTCCAAGCTTAGGAATATTGGACGCTTTCTGTCAAATCGTCACTAGGGCTTCCTATGATATTATTATTTAGCAATGTAGGCATTTTATATGTCTGTGTTTTGTTGATATTTTATAATGCTGTTTATATTCTATGGATTAGGTGGGATGTCTTTATTGTAAAGTGATCGGCTGGTGGAGTGCCTTCAGTGTAACCACTAGGGTTGTTTCAGCAGATCTTTTATACGGATCTGAAGTGAGTCCTTTTCAACCAACCTGAT
>CM072520.1:66444333-66481833 GCA_036898135.1 Oncomelania hupensis | reverse complement strand
TACCCTTCCCAACCCCCGTTCTCCAGCTCTCCTCTCCCTCCCCCATGACCTCCCCTTCTCTCTCTCTCTCTCTCTATCTCTTTCTCTCTCTCTCTCTCTATCTATTTCTCTCTCTCTCTCTCTCTCTCTCTCTCTCTCTCCCTCTCTCTCTCCAAAGTGAGCTTTCGTAACGGCATTTACGTGAAACAACATAAATCAGTTGTCTTTGCATCGCCTGGGATCGATACAACAACAGCCTCAAATAGCCACGCATTATAATCAGTGCACAGTATCCCAACTTGCCCCCACCACCCCCTCACCTTCCCCTCCTCCGATTCCTCAACCTCCCTCCCTCACTCCTCGTCCTTTATATTGGTCACACACGCAACTACCAACACTTCCACTTTATCATCTGTGATGTTCGTGGGTGTTGGTCCTCTGCTATTCTATAGTCTGTATTCTGTATTGAATTTTAGTTTGGCATCTCGCTTCCTCCCTTTTGATTCTGCACATTTCCATCAAAGACTTATCCTATCCTACGTTATCCTATCCTATGCCGTAACTCGAAAGTTGTTTGGACACCACAGATGATCGTTTAACCAACGTACTCCATTTTTCTCTGTCCTCAGCTGTCCTCATGGCTTCACTCAGTGTCAAGCCAGTCAATTCTCGAACGTTGTCCTCCCACCTCTTTTTCTGTCTCCCTCTTCTTCTGCCTCCTTGCATCGTGCCTTGCAGGATGATCTTTGCAAGGCCTAATTCTCTGGTGACGTGGCCATACCATCGGAGTTTCCGTTTCTTCAACAACTGTGAGCATGTCACCTTGTTGTTCAATGGCTTGTGGATTAATTAGGTCGCCATCTTTGTAGTTTGTAGGTGTCCTTGAACTAGTCTTTAGTTAGAGAGAGGGAGGCACATAGAAAGAGAAAGAAAGAGAGAGAGAAAGGGGAGGAGAAGGAGGAGGAGGAGAAGAAGAAGAAGAAGAAGAAGAAGAAGAAGAAGAAGAAGAAGAAGAAGAAGAAGAAGAAGGATGTATAGAAAAGAGACAAACACAAGTGAGATCTATAGTGAAATAATTTGGAGAAAAAAAAAATAATGAAACTGGGACGGGGAAAAAAGATTGCTGGAAGAAAAGTTTCAAGGACAAAAAAATCCAATGGCTTAGGGTTTTCAAGATGTTGTATACAGTACAGTGTGGCAGGCATGTAGATTAACGTGTGGTCAGAGCCATTGCATCTTTGTCATTTTCGTTCCTGAAGGCTGCGGTCCATTTTTGTTAAAGCGCTGTTGGCTTATCTGTAGATCTGTATCCGCAAGGTTTGCCAGTACCAATCGTCATCGATGGAGGCAGCGTTTCTCTGAGGCAGAAACGTTTGCATATACATTATTGAATAAATCATTCATTGAATGTGTAAATAAATAAATAAAATTAATAAATACCCACCTTTAACGTGTTAACTGTTTATGAATACATTTTGGGGGACTCTCTCTCTTTCTCTTTCTCTCTGTCTGTCTGTCTGTGTATATCTCTCTCCCCTTCCTGCTCCTCCTCCTTCTTCTTCTTCTTCTCCTTCTTCTTCTTCACAGCTGATAGAGGTGGCACAACACAGTCTGAGCAGGATGAGGTAAGCGCCAAGTAACGGAAGGATCGATAACTCTGGCTCTTACGCCTCTCACACAATCCCCTGAAGATGTCTACTTCCTCTTTCTGTAGTAATCTCCTCAATCTTCCTCCACTGTCTTGCCCAATTCATCCCGCACTGAGCATGCTGTGGTAGGCCTACATTGTGGATGCTATCGATGCCTTCAGACCCCCACTCCATCTTCCCGTCCCACATCTTTTGCCCTTTTACCGCTTTCCTCACCCAGGCCTGGCCACTTCATGTTTAGTTCTTCCCGGCCATGGGTCGTACAGTCCTCTCAATGTCCTTGTCATCTTTCTGTTTTACTCCGTTTTCAAACCACAACAGTGTGTGGAACATGTTGCATGCAGCACTGACGTGTTCACCCTTTTCCCCTCGTTGTTAAGACTATATACTGTACGGGGGATGGAGAGGGAGGGGGAGGGGGGAAGGGAATTTATATTCTTTCTATAGTTTCCCTTGGCCAACTTTTGACCTGTGAAACTAGTGAGTCTGCCAGTGAATCTGTGTGAGCGTTTTGAGCTATATAAACGTTGGTAGTAGTAGTAGTAGTAGTAGTAGTAGTAGTAGTAGTAGTAGTAGTAGTAGTAGTAGTAGTAGTAGTAGTTACTACAGGGTCCAGCGAACTGCGAAGATCCGAATCTGGACCACAAAATCAAGACCACCACTTGGCTGAAAGAGGACTCACCCCTGATCCGCATTAAAGATCTGCCGAAACAACCCTAGTGGTAACACTGAAGGCACTCCACCAGCCGGTCACTTTACAATAAAGACATCCCACGCAGGGGATGCTGAGGCTATACTCTAATTTATCAATCCCCCGTTTACAAAAATAAAATAGAATACAAACATCATTATAAAATATCAATAAAACACATACATATAAAATGCCTACATTGCCAAATAATATCATAGGAAGCCCCAGTGACCATTTGGCAGAAAGCGTCCAATATTCCCAAGCTGATCCTACAGACCTCACACACACATAGTAGTAGTAATAGTAGTAGTAATCGTAGTAGTAGTAGTAGTAGTAGTAGTAGTAGTAGTAGTAGTAGTAGTAGTAGTAGTAGTAGTAGTAGTAGTAGTATATAAAATCACTTTCATATCATGTTAGGCTCCATTTACACACACCGCCATTCGTCATAGGTTTTGCATGCACTTTGTTACCTCCTTGGTTTTATTTCCTTCTTATAAACATCTTTCCTGCAAATCCATTGCCTGTGCCTGTTTCTGTCGTGCCAAATTGTTTGTTATACACAGAAGTTGTGATACGTCGGGGATGCGCTTTGATCATGCTTTTTGAATGCAAATGCTTATGCGCTTAATAAATTTTCATTCATTCATTGTTTTTATTTTCCGCCCACCTTTGTACCGAGATGTTGAACAGCAACTCCTTATTAAAAATGGCCGATAACTGGATTTCCATAAACGGTGTGGTGGTCCTATAGCGACGAACGTTTTGATTGCAACCACAATGACAGTGAATGTTTCGAGTCATGATTTGAATGGGAAGATTGACGCTTTCAGTCGTCAGTAGTCACACTAAAATGATAAACATGCGCACAGTCACTGCGCATAAACAAAAGCACAAGAGTTGTTACCCTTGCTGCGCCGAAAGTCAAAATGTGTGAAAAGCTGCGACGAAGACTGTTTGCATTACACGGTAGCATATCATTTGTCAAGTTCAGATAAAAGGACGATATCCTATAAATATTCAAGTGACTGTACCATCTCTATTACTTCACAGGTATTTTTTACACTCAACGTTCCTATCTGGCCGGTCTTAGAATTATTTGCCATTTCGTCAAAATCACGTAAACAAAGAAGCGCGTTTCATGCTGGAATGACTCTCAATTAGTTCGTCGAAATTAGGGCTTGTTCTAACCGTAGAAAATCATGGCAAATCACGCTGCGAACTGATTTGACTGAGATGACTGGGTGATTGATAATCTCACGAAGTCAGTGGCTCAAGTCATGATTTTCCCTGTGATTGTAATCAAAACGTCCGTCGTCAGACTTAAGCTTTACCGTGGAGTAATGTTCTTGCTGATTTCTGATTTCATTTCACAGTGACGATCGCATCCCATGATGACCCGTCGTCATCTGACACTGCATGAGTTTAGCTGACATAAAACATGAGACCTACGAAGACATAAAAGCATGTGTGTCTAGCGACGGGCCATCATGGTGCCGCTCTCGTCGCTGTGAGGCGAACTCAGAGAACAGCAATTACATTTCACCGCTGTACATGTCACAATACGTTTGTTTTATGCAAATGGAATACAGTTTACACGAGTTCTAGGCCATTTGAAATAAGGAGTAACTTTTCAACCACCTGGTTGCTCCGAGTCCATTAGGGTTCTTCCTAAAGTCTTCCAAGGCATTTGTCTGTCCCTTCTGTGGTTTCTTAACCACCATCCTTGGTGAATGTAGGTCGAGGATGGTCTAAAAATACTGCTTGCGCTGTCGGTTTTGTTACCTCTTTTTTTTTTCACTTTAAAAGTGGGAAGGAACGGTCTTGGCAAGGAGAGGGGCCGGGTAGCTCAGTTGGTAAGAGCGTCTTGCTAGTAACCGAAAGGTCGCTGGTTCGAATCCCGGATTGGTCAACGTGTGATCATATTATTTTCCCCTTTACCAACAACTGGCCCGCTGGTGTCAGTATAAATCGGTCCAGTAGTCACCTATATGCGAAAGTGTCGTGTGACTATAATCTACAAACAACAACAACTTGGCAAGGAAAGAGTATGAATGGGGAAAAGAATGGGGAAAGGTTAGGGAAAGGAAGGGAAGCCATTTTGGGAAGGATGCAGTGGGAAGAAAGGGAAGTAGTAAGTTTTGAGGAAGTTGGGAAGACTTTTACTGTGCGTGTCAAAGGCCGCAGTATGAAAGATGCTTGTGTAGAAGTTTATTCCTGCGCTAATTTTGATATTGACTTAAGACGCACTTTAACTAATGATTATTGATCAGAACGAATGTGAATTTTCTTTTTGCGTGTGTGATTGTATGGGTGGGTGTGTGTGTTCGTGTGTATGAGCGTGTGTGGGTGTGTGTATGCGTGTGTATGAGTATGTGTTTATGTGTCCATGAGTATGTGTTTGTGTGTGTGTATATGTGGGTGTGACTAAGAAAGAGACGGACAGACTGAGAAACAGACAGACAGACAGACAGACAGAGAGAGAGAGAGAGAGAGAGAGAGAGAGAGAGAGGGGGGGTGGGGGGGACGGGGACGGGGAAGAAAAAAACTCCCTGTGTGAGAGTCAGTATAAAAAGTTCTACATTCAGCAGATTAGGGATGCCCGTGATATATTACTTTATTTTAATGTTGTCGTTCAGTCCACAACAGTAAGCACAACAGTGAGCCCCTTCTCAAAGTAGTTTAGGTTGGAGGCAGAAAAAAAAAGAGTGGGAAAAATCAATAGAAACTGTGCCAACCGTTTTAATAGTCAAATTTAGTTCCAGATAGAGAGACACAGAGAGAGAAAGAGAGAGACAAAGAGTCAGAGACATACAGACAGACAGGCAGATGGGGAGAGAAAGAGACAGACACATGCAGAAAGAGAAAGGGATAGCGGGTGGGGTGGGGGGAGCGTGTGTGTTGGAAATTAGGGACAGACAGACAGAGAAACAGGCAGACAGAGGGACACAGGCAGACTAATATAAACTCAGGTTCATACATCTATTTAATAGAATGTAAGGGTCTCAAAATAAACCACAAATTACAACAACGGTAATTAGCTTTTAAACGAAAATTTTACAAGCTAACCCTGTGCCACATGTATTATTATATTTATGAAATTATTATATAGTATTATTTATGAAATATATTTTATCTTTGTTATATTTACAGCTCTTCAAGTTCAAGAACATGTCCATGTTGAATTACTTTATTGCCACACAAAGCAGTGTTAGGTTAGCGCTGTCTCCAGAAAACTAAGACATCTGTGCATTGTTTTATATTGTTTATTTACTCTTTCTTATATAGCGCTTTTCCAGCTCAAGAGCTGCTCAAGGCGCTGGCCCATACAAGATCTAACTCCAGACGCCCACTCGCTGCAGATTTTTGCAACAGCAATTGACGAGAGCATAAAATTCCACCACACAAGCCCAAAAGTCGTGTTTTCGCCGACCTTGAATCATGTCGCGTAAATCACTCCGTTAACATACTGCTACTATACTGTCATTGCTCAATGAACGAGAGGGAGGGAGAGAGAGAGGGATGGAGGGAGAGAGAGAGGGAGAGAAAGACAGAAAGAGAGAGAGAGAGAGAGAGAGAGAGAGAGAGAGAGAGAGAGAGAGAGAGAGAGAGAGAGAGAGAGAGAGTATTGATCTGTCGACATCTCTTTCATTCCCCCTAACCTCGAAGTCCCGTCCAGCGTCCATCCCCTCATCCCTGCTCTTCTCTCTCTCCCCACTCTGCCACTTTGCCTCGTAACCTACGGATGAACCCGTCTCTTCTTTTTTTAACAGCGAGTGGGAAAAAGTGAAAAAATGCGAGGGGTGGAGGAGGAGGGGAATGAGAGGGAACGTGTGAGAGAGAGAGAGATAGAGAGAGAAAGAGAGAGAGAGAGAGGGAGAGAGAGAGAGAGAGAGAGAGAGAGGCGTAAGTGCTTTAGAGTTGCTGCCGTACTTTACAAAAAATTTAAATATTGAATCATTTTAATGTAGCGCTCAAGGCGCTGACAAATACAAGATTTAATCCAAGCCGCCCGAGGCGCTTACTTGCAGCTTTTGAGCGCAGTAGTGTGGCGCCCAGACGACTAAAAACAACATTAGTAAGAGAGTTTGTGAAGACTTGTTTGTTTTGTTTAGATGTGTGTGTTTATGTGCGTGTGTAGGTGTGTTTGTGTGTGTGTGTTAGTGAATATGTGTGCGTGGTTGTTTGTGATATGCGTTGTTGTTGTTAGCTTGTGTTTGCTGTGTTCGTATTTGCAATGATATATGTCGTTGATATTTGCGACAATGTAGCTGGGAAGCGTGAAGTTAATGTCGATAGCTGTATTTGTGTATGTCAACTGGACATTTCGTCACGTGGCTCTGCACTGTAGACTATTTATAGAAGCTGCGCTGTTAATCTTTATACCGGGTGGTTACAAAGTAACTCCCAATTATAAATAGACCATATTAGCTTCATTTGTCACGGCGAGATGATATCAGAGGTCATGATTTAAATTCCACTTCCGTAGAAATCACAATATTATAGTTTTATGCAAATGAAGTAATTTTTATAAACATTATTAGCAATTGTTATTAGGGAGTTACTTTTCGACCACCCTCTTGAACACTGGGGGTAAAAAAAACAAACCATCAAAGAATACTGTATAGAGAGGGGAAAGGACGAAACAGAGCGATGAGGGTAGGGGGAATTGATTGTTTGGGGGTGGGAGGTGATGGCGATAAAGCCTTGAATGTTACGGAGGGCTGGTTGTATTGGGACACGCTTGAAGAATGAGAAATGTCGAATTTGTTTTCCCCGAGTGGTTGGCAAGGCAATCTTTAATGGCGCCATGGCGGCTGTGACGGTGCTTTCTGTTTCACAGCGACTGCTTGGAAACATACCTCCACCCTGCTATTATTCCCAGATGACCTTGACGACGATGAAGACGAAACACGATGAAAGCGAAGTGATTTGATTGTTTTTATTACGGATATGATGTTAGTTGTCGGCCTTAAATTTCCTCTTCGCTTAGTATTAGATGACTTTGACGATGATGAAGACGACGAAATACGTTAAAAGCGAAGTGATTCTAGTTTGGATAGAACTTTATTTGACAACTATAACATGCCTATTTGTTAGCAATTCTATTCCCTGAGGACCTTGACGATGACAAAGACGACGGAAGATAATGATAACGAGGAATATTTTTTTTTATATGACGGATACAAAATGTATGTGTCCATTATTTGCTAGATATTTTTAGATGACTTTAGCGACGACGAAGTAGGTGGAGACAATAGAAGCATATTAATTAAGATTAATTACAAATTAATGACTATAACGACCTATATGCATTTAATCTCGCATACTTGCCGTCAGTACATCAATCTAAGGAATGTTTGGATGAATAGGCCCTACATAAACAACAATGAATGTAACAGTCAATCGAACATAAGGACATTTGTGCTCTGTCTTTCAAATGCTATATAGTAGAAACAGTCCTTTAAAATGTCAGATTTTACAGATTTTGTTATTGCTTTTAACAATTTTATTTGTTTTTATTTTTATGTTTATTATAGTATTTTTATTTTAGAGTTTTAAATGTTCCAATTTAATTGCAAAACTGTTACATGATGCGAGCAATTGATTGGCACACCGTTGGCGATCAATGGTGTGACCTCACCCATGACCGAACCCTTTCGTACAAATCCTAAAACGTTGGCTAAAATCCTACAACATGCCATTCAATATTTCACAGCGGATGAGTGGAACGTCATTATTTTCTGTTTGTATGAATGTGTGTGTGTGTTGTGTGTATGGGAACGCAAGAAAGCGCACAAATGGGTAGCAGACCTTGTCTTTCTTAGTAACAAATGGGTTTATTTGCTTGGAACCCACTTTTTTTTCCAGGAACCCACTTTTTTCTAAGTGCGAGGGAGTGCTTTTTTAGTGCAAGGGAGTGCAGTTGTAGTGCATGAGAGTGTTTTAAGTACACAGGAGTGCTCTATCCGGGACGGAGAAAATACAGTCAATTTTCGGAGAAATTTTGAAGAAAAGTCGACCTATTTCGTCGCCCATAGGAGACGAAGTAGGTCAACTTTCTAGACGGAAAGAGCCAATTTTGACTTAGATTCTTACATTTCAAGAAGAAGTTTGCGTTCTTTCCGTCAAAAAATCACTTTCCGATTCCTACATTCTTAAATAAACCCATTTATGATGAATTGCAAGTATGCGGGTGTGTGTGTGTGTGTGTGTGTGTGTGTGTGTGTGTTCGCGGTAGAAACAGCGCGCGTTGTACTTAATTACTGCCATTCATTTTTCATGACGGGATTGGGCATTAACCTCCCAAACCGAAGCCTGACGCTTTCAGCTTTCTGTACGACAATGTTGTACATAGGTATTATTATTGAATCTATGTCTGTCTGTCTGTCTCTGACTGTTGTATGTCTCTCACTCTCCTTCCTTCACTCTTTTGGCAACAGTCAACTTGCTGTATAGTTGGTAATTGCTGAGATTTCAAATCACGTCTGCTACAACGACTACTGTTCTAAACGACTGCTGTTTAAACAACGCCAACGTGTCGGTTCCATTGCGACTATTGGTGCTATTTGTAAGTCACTGTCGGTTTCCTGGTAGGCTTTGTACAAAGTGGTTGGAAAGTTAATCCCTATTAACAATTGCTCATACATTTTGTAAGTAACAAAACATTTGCCTGACACCACAAGTATTGTGGTCCTTACAGTAATATACATCAGTTGCTTACTAATCCTTACAGTGATATAAATCAGTTGCTTACTGATCCTTACAGTGATATACATCAGTTGCTTACTAATCCTTACAGTGATATACATCAGTTGCTTACTGATCCTTACAGTGATATAAATCAGTTGCTTACTGATCCTTACAGTGATATAAATCAGTTGCTTACTAATCCTTACAGTGATATACATCAGTTGCTTACTAATCCTTACAGTAATATACATCAGCTGCTTACTGATCCTTACAGTAATATACATCAGTTGCTTACTAATCCTTACAGTGATATATATCAGTTGCTTACTGATCCTTACAGTGATATACATCAGTTGCTTATTAGTGCTTTGATCTGACATTGCCCAGACAACCGATAAGGTCCGTGGCCCGACGCTGCATTGGCGTATTCAGCTGATAAGATGTAGATGTAAGATATAAGATGTAGATGTAAGATATAAGATGTAATTTCTTTGCTCCAAATTTCATAATTTATTCCTATGGCTATTCTATCCTATCCAGAATTTATACAAATATAGATTTTGACTGGTCTGCCCCATCTTTATCTTTGTCCCATTTATTTCTTTTTTTTTAAAATGTCTTTTTTAAGAACTTTACCACACTCTCCCTTACTCTCTCATCAATTGCCAATTTTTTAAAAAACGCATTTTATTTTAAAGCATTTCAAATCCTGTCTTGAATTAGGCTCTCTTATTTTCAAAAAATGCATATATTTTTTTTACTTTTCCTCACACATACAGAGAAAGAAAAAAGATTAAAAGAGGAAGAAAGAGAAGGTGAAAATTAAAAAAGAGCAAATTTGAGCTTGATCAAAATAATCACTTGTTTACAAACACTACTGATTACGGTTAAAGAGTCAGGGTACAGTTAATGATGGCCAAGACTTCAGTTAAATTAAATCATAGCCTACTTTAAAAATTAAGATCATTGGGGCTTTCAGAACCTACAAGAACATTACGAAAACAGGCAGTAGCTTAACTACGACATATAGACTCTTATCTTATCCTATCCTACCCTATCCTATCCCGTAACTCGAAGGTCGTTGGGGCACCACATGTGATCGTTTAACCAGCGTACTCCATCTTTCTCTGTCCTCATCAACCCTCATGGCTTCGCTCAGTGTCAAGCCAGTCTATTCTTGAATGTTGTCCTCCCACCTCTTTTTATGTCTCCCTCTTCTTCTGCCTATTTACACTGTGCCTTGCAGGATGGTCTTTGCAAGGCCCGATGCACTAGGTGACGTGGCAATACCATCGGAGTTTCCGTTTCTTCAACACTGTAAGCATGTCATCGCGTTGTCCAATGGCTTGTATGATGGTCTGTCGGACTTCGTTGTTGGTGATGTGCTGGGTATAGGAAATGCGCAGAAGTCTTCTGTAGCACCTCATCTCCATGCTTTATATTCTTTGCTGTAGGTCTGCTGTGGGGGCCCTTGTTTCGCAAGCGTATAGAAAGATGGAGATGACAAGGGAGCGCAGCAGCCTTACCTTAATGTGTACACTGATGGTCCTGTCTTTCCAAATGGGCTTCAGCATTGTCAGGGCAGCAATTGTATGTGCGATCCCTGGAGAGGACTTCCTGTCGTCTGATACAATGGCTCCTAAATATTTGAAGCTATGCACTGTGTTGAGGGATTTACCTTGGACTTTGATGTCCGTGTTGATGCCATTGGTGTTGTTGGTCATCATTTTGGTCTTCTCTGCACTTATTTCCATTCCATAGGCTCTGGAGGTGGTGTCATGTCTCTGTACAAGCTGTTCAAGTTCTTGTTCCTCTCCAGGCAATCCATCAATGTCATCCGCAAAACGGATGTTGGAGATTGCTCTACCCCCTATGCTGACTTTGCCTTTCGTGATCTGCAAGGGCATTTGACGTGATGCACTTTAGGAAATGTTAAAGGGTGTTGGAGAGAGTAGGCATCCTTGACGCACACCGATTGTTGTTCTGAACCAGTTCCCGATGGCGCTGTTGTGGAGGACTGCACTGGTAGCCTTGTCATACAGGCTTTTGATGACTTCAATATTGTTAGGGCCGATGTTGTACACTCTCATGGTTACCCACAGAGCTGCATGCCAGACTGGGTCAAACGCTTTCTTGAAGTCTACAAACACATGAGATAGATGTTGATGCTGTAAAGATATGTACTTTTTGAGAATAAGAGAGCCTAAGTCCAGACAGGATTTAAGATGCTTTAAGGCAACAGATATTTTAAAAGAATCTGGCAGTTGAGGAGAGAGTGAAGGGGAGTGTGGTAAAGTTATTAAAAGGACATCTTTATTGACAAATAAATGTGGTAAAGTTATTAAAAGGACATCTTTATTGACAAATAAATATGGTAAAGTTATTAAAAGGACATCTTTATTGACAAATAAATGTGGTAAAGTTATTAAAAGGACATCTTTATTGACAAATAAATGTGGTAAAGTTATTAAAAGGACATCTTTATTGACAAATAAATGTGGTAAAGTTATTAAAAAGACATCTTTATTGACAAATAAATGTGGTAAAGTTATTAAAAGGACATCTTTATTGACAAATAAATGTGGTAAAGTTATTAAAAGGACATCTTTATTGACAAATAAATGTGGTAAAGTTATTAAAAGGACATCTTTATTGACAAATAAATGTGGTAAAGTTATTAAAAGGACATCTTTATTGACAAATAAATGTGGTACAGATAAAGATGGCACAAAGCAGTTCAAATCTCTTTTTTTTATTGTCTTTTCATTTATATTTTATTTTCTTTCAAATAGTTGTAGGTGTGGTTCATTGTAACATAACTATACCCATCAGTTTCAGCGATGCAATGTCCGAATTCACAATGAGTTCATGTATTTTAAATTTGACACTAAAATAGAAGAGATACACGATGAAAGGAGAATAACTTGAGATGAAAGATCACCCGATAAGCCCCAATCTTAAATAAGGCATAGCAACTGTAGGGTAAAGTTACACTTCAAACTCATTCATTTTGAATTAATTTACCCCAATATTGTAAAGTCAACTGTAGTGTAATTTTAAGTAACCACACCTCTATAATCTTTTAGTATAGAGTTTCAGCAGCGGCATTTTCATATGCCATTCCAATGAGGGAAAGTGCACAGAGATTGAGAGTAACCCTTGCACCCCAAGTCCATAGCAACAGAGAGGACGACGTCATCTCTAGGCCGCAAGGCTGTTGGTTGTCGGACGCTGCGCAGACGCTCTTAACATTGCGTCACTGCACAGCTATGCGCGTGAAACACATCATCGTTATGACCGACTCGGCGCCGAAGGATATTTATTATTCTTTATTGAGGCAGGATAATATATTGGAGGCACGACCTTGCTTTATGTAGCGTTGTTGATTGCCTTACCATTTTTTAATGGAAACATTATTATTTGTTATAAAATTGTGGTTGCGCTTCTTGTTTGTTGTTGTTGTTGTTGTTGTTGTTGTTGTTGTTGTTGTTGTTCTTCTTCTTCTTCTTCTTCTTCTTCTTCTTCTTCTTCTTCTGTTGTTGTTGTTGTTGTTGTTGTTGTTGTTGTTGTTGTTGTTGTTGTTGTTGTTCTTCTTCTTCTTCTTCTTCTTCTTCTTCTTCTTCTGTTGTTGTTGTTGTTGTTGTTGTTGTTGTTGTTGTTGTTGTTGTTGTTCTTCTTCTTCTTCTTCTTCTTCTTCTTCGTCGTCGTCGTCGTCCCCCCCCTCCTTCTTCTTCGTTTTCTTCTTCTTAAATCGAGTATAATTATCAGTAATAAACTTTCCATTCAGACACTCTGATTCACGGTGGCCGTCGCGGTGCCTTAAGAGGAAAACCTGACACTGTTCGTTGCACAATGTTTGATGACGTGAATAAAAAAAAAAAGCGGGGAACGTGTAGAAGAATTAGATGGAGGATGGGGGAAGATGGAGAGGTGAAGAGTTGGTTTTGTTTGCAAAGAGGAACTAAACTAACAAAGTCCTTCAATTTACAACTGAATATACATTTAGAAATGGTTAGAGTTTCAGTCGGCAAGGTGCGAAGAGAAGCGGACATCAACAAAGAAACAGGTTTCGCGAAGTTGGCTTTCTTTAGAACACGTGTTAAGTGGAATTGGAGCTTTACTTGTTCTATGGTTTAAGAATTATTTTACACCACAAACACTAGCCAAACCCCGAATAATGTTGAAGTGAAATAAAGTCAAGGAATTGTTTTTAAAATCCACAATGGATAAACTTTCTTCGTCCAACAGTCTACAAATACATACATTAATCGGTAGGTGTTTTTTTTTCTTCTTTTACTTTTCTTCATTCAACCACCCGTCTGTTGACTTAGCCATTTACTCAAGGAGTTTTATCTTGATTGCGTCATGCACATTCTTTAAAGGTACATCCACATTGGTTATAGCTTTGTCTCTACTACCGTGTGGCGTTGTTGACTGGTGTGTCTCGTGATATCGATCACAACTTCGGCGACTGCAGTTGCACAGTAGTTTAGCACCCAAACCCTCTTCACCATCCCAACCAATATTTTGAGGAACAAAAATTTCCTCAGCCCACTCCAGAGCGCCTCCCTACCCTCCCTCCCCACCTTCACCTCCATCTCCTCACCGTCTCGCTCTCCCAAACCAGAATTATCCACATAGTCTTTTGCACACATGGAGTATGAGTATTAGGTACTGAAGAGCTTTGGCCTAAAATGGGCAGATCATAGGACCATAGGTACTGAAGAGCTTAGGCCTAAAATGGGCAGATCATAGGACCATAGCTAATGAAGAGCTTAGGTCTAAAATGGGCATATCATAGGACCATAGGTACTGAAGAGCTTAGGCCTAAAATGGGCAGATCATAGGACCATAGGTACTGAAGAGCTTAGGCCTAAAATGGGCAGATCATAGGACCATAGCTAATGAAGCGCTTAGGCCTAAAATGGGCAGATCATAGGACCATAGGTAATGAAGAGCTTAGGCCTGAAATGGGGAGATCATAGGACCATAGGTAATGAAGAGCTTAGGCCTGAAATGGGGAGATCATAGGACCATAGGTAATGAAGAGCTTAGGCCTGAAATAAGCAGATCATAGGACCATAGGTAATGAAGAGCTTAGGCCTGAAATGGGGAGATCATAGGACCATAGGTAATGAAGAGCTTAGGCCTAAAATGGGCAGATCATAGGACCATAGGTAATGAAGAGCTTAGGCCTGAAATGGGGAGATCATAGGACCATAGGTAATGAAGAGCTTAGGCCTAAAATGGGCAGATCATAGGACCATAGGTAATGAAGAGCTTAGGCCTGAAATGGGCAGATCATAGGACCATAGGTAATGAAGAGCTTAGGCCTGAAATGGGCAGATCATAGGACCATAGGTAATGAAGAGCTTAGGCCTGAAATGGGCAAATCATAGGACCATAGGTAATGACGAGCTTAGGCCTGAAATGGGCAAATCATAGGACCATAGGTAATGAAGAGCTTAGGCCTGAAATGGGCAAATCATAGGACCATAGGTAATGAAGAGCTTAGGCCTGAAATGGGCAAATCATAGGACCATAGGTAATGAAGAGCTTAGGCCTGAAATGGGCAGATCATAGGACCATAGCTAATGAAGAGCTTAGGCCTGAAATGGGCAAATCATAGGACCATAGCTAATGAAGAGCTTAGGCCTGAAATGGGCAGATCATAGGACCATAGCTAATGAAGAGCTTAGGCCTGAAATGGGCAAATCATAGGACCAAAGGTTATGGTCACGTAATATTACCCTTACCCTTTTTATTATTACCCCATTACCCTTTCTAATCGTTTTGTTCTTCCGTCGTCTCTCAATTCCTCTAAAAGCCGAATGCAATATTTCTTTTAAATTAAAATAATATATTTTGCATTACTTTATCTTGGATTCATTCAAGCATGCTATACATAGCCTCAGAGTCAATGGTACAGAAATAAGCTTTTGCTGGGTACCTTCACACTGTGGGTTGGTGTATAATGACATAGTTGACAGAAAAGCTAAGCAAGGAGCCTTAAATGTTAATGCAAAATACCTTGATATATTTCCATCATCCAAGGATTTGCAAAACCAAATTGAAAGGAATATGACACAATCCTTTAATACTAAGGCAATGTTGAATACCGCAGTGATTTACAAAACTTCAAGAGTAATTTATTCTATGTCATATAGAATACTACTAGATGCTGTGCGGACCAAATATTGTAGAAATATTGAATGTGTGTGTAACCAGCCCTTCTCACTTAAACATATTCTTTTTGATTGCAATGTTATTACCCCCTTGTTTATTCCAGTCTTAGACAGGAAAACAAGTCTAGCAGACTTTGATTTAGATTTATGCACCGTCGTGGCAAAAATCTTAATTGATACACCAGTAGCTAGATTTGTTTAACTGTCTTCCCCCCCCCCTTTTTTTTTTTCTTATCATCTTTGGTGAACAAGACATTAATAAACCAACCAACCAACCATCACCTTACTCCAATATTGTTTTTAGCGCCTTCCAATTTATCTCTGTCTGTCTGTCTGTCTGTCTGTCTGTCTGTCTGTCTGTCTGTCTGTCTGTCTGTCTGTCTCTCTCTTCCGAATTTAGTCTTCTCTTTTTTTAATGTTCATGCTTATTTGCCACCAACTCCTCATTCCAACTTATTCCTCTTCACACGCACGCACCCCTTTCATCTCTTCCTCTCTCTCGTTCTGGCTGCACCCTCCCACCCACCACGTGACAATAACGGGGTGTCATCATTGGTTGGTATGCGAGCACGTGCGTGACACGTGCAAAGTGTTGTCACGTCGTCAGGATGTGCTCAAATTCTTGCAAAACGCTGTGGCCATCAAGGACAGTGATGCAGTCACGTGTGTTGTCGGAGCAGAACTATTCAGCCCTGGCTTCGTTGGAGTAGAGGTACGTCAACGCTAATGGTCGTCAAGTTGAGGATGTGCAGAACCACTCAGCCGTCATTCCAACGCTTATGAATTACCTGAACTTTAAGACTTCATTGAAACCAGGGATCATTTCAAAATGGAAGTTTTCTGAACTTGTGCTCAGTCGTCTGGGCGTCAGGCTATGCGCCCAAAGGCTGCAAGTGGGCGTATCGGGCGGCTTGAGTTAGATCCTCTATCGGCCAGCGCCTTGAGCAGCTCTTGAGCTGGAAATGCGCTATATAAGAAGATTTAATAAGTTTTCTGGTCGTTGGTTTCATACGTATCAAGGATAAACGTGTACACCTTATTTTGCACGTATTCCGGTTGGCCAGAGATGGTATGATTTGTCAAAGGGTAGAAGTGACTTCAGCTTTGCTGTTGCGTGCTCTTTACGTTTTTAATGTTTTGTTTGCTTGTTTCCTTAACAATAATAACCGGTCCTGATTTGGCTCGGAGGAGTCCGCTGGACCTAAAGCAACAATCAATCAATCAATCAATAACAATAATAAAACGCTGCTTAAACCAAGGCTAAACGTGGGGGTTTTAATTTCGCTGAGCTTTTTAAAACGATAACCTGAGGTTATTTGCAGCTTCTCGATGCATGATTTAACTTTGAAGACGAAGATGGCGTATAGTTATAATAAAATAATTATATAATATGTCATTGCTGTTCGTTCTTTAACATCGCTGAGCTGAGGGTGGGAAGGTGGGAGTGCCTTTCTGTATATTGTCTTTCTTTTTGTCTCTTCCTCTTTCTTTCTTTTTCTTTTCTCTTTCTTTGATTTTCTTTTCTCGTTCTTTCTTTTTCATTTATCTTTCTTTATTTATTTTATTACTTCTTTCTGTTTCTTTCTTTCCTTTTTTATTTTTTTTTCTTCTGGCTCTAGTGACTTTTTTTACTTGTCCGCTCCGAGCATGCTTCGTATTATGATTTTGTCTACGCCCTCTTGTTCATTGTTCCACCAAACCTAATTAGTGTCAGATTAGCATTTAACCTCTCGGGGTTGAAAGGGCAGTCGGCTAACCTAGTTAACGATGGCGATAATTATATCCAGCGTCGGCCATTTGCACACTCCTTGTGTCCCTCATGACGTGTAGAGAGGAGGTCGCGGAACGCTGTTCACGATAGCTACTGTCCAAAGAAGACTTGTGAACCGAGTGAAGTCAGTAAGCCCCTTGGGATGAGAGTATACACCGAGATCTAGTCTGTGTACTCACGCATTACATCGCACGGACTTTAAAGATCCTGACGCTCATGTTCTAAACGGGTCAGTGCCGGCTACACAAATACACCCAGCACGCACTAGGATCCCTCTCCCCTATGTCTGGTTACCCAGGATTGTGCTCAGTTGTCTGTGCGTCAGACAATGCAGGCTGCAAGTGAAGATCTCGGGGGTTTTGAGTTGGATCCAATACAACACGTCTTCATTATCTCCAAAGGAATTACAACAGGCACAGGATCTTACAGGCACATTCACCTTATAAACAATGTCCATACCTCCAAAGGAATTACAACAGGCACAGGATCTTACAGGCACATACACCTTATAAACATTGTCCAGCACGCCTCACTGAATGCAGACAGTACAAGTATCACACACACACACGCACGCACACACACACACATACACTGCAGTTGAACAAGCTAAGCAGTAAGATACATGTCACAAGGTGTTAAAGTGCACTGGAATCGCTTGGCCTTGCAATATAACAAATAATGGATTATCACAGTCATAAACATAATCTTGTAGGCACTAAGACATTGAGACATAATACCATTTTGCATAAAGACGCAATTAAAGGATCATATTAAACACACTGCACTCTCATTAATGACATTGGAGCTCCAAATAAAGCAGTAATGCCTAAAACTTATATCCATTTATTTAAAGGGGAAACTTTAAAAGGTAATTAAGACTAAGGTACTATACACCTAAACAAGAGAATAAAGACTAGCGTACTACACACCTAAAAAGGATTATTAGGACTAGCGTACTATACACCTAAACAAGATAATTAAGACTAACGTACTATACACCTAAACAAGATAATTAAGACTAACGTACTATACACCTAAACAAGATAATTAAGACTAACGTACTATACACCTAAACAAGATAATTAAGACTAACGTACTATACACCTAAACAAGATAATTAAGACTAACGTACTATACACCTAAACAAGATAATTAAGACTAACGTACTATACACCCAAACAAGATCATTAGGACTAACGTACTATACACCTAAACAAGATAATTAAGACTAACGTACTATACACCTAAACAAGATAATTAAGACTAACGCACTACACACCTAAACAAGATAAATAAGACTAGCGTATTATACACCTAAACAAGATAATTAAAACCAACGCACTATACACCTAAACAAGACAATAAGTATACCCTCTCCCCCCCCCCCACAACCACCACTTTGTCTGTTTAATATTGTAAACTCTATTTCCATAGTCCTTTTCATCAAACGCCTTTTGAAAGGCGGTTACTGCGTTCCACTTGGGTAGTGTAGTATAGTCGACCTTGAAAGCTGGATGCGTTCTGAGTGCAGCAAAGTCGAACCTATTGTTTGGTGGTTGTGCTTGCGGCTGCGCTGCAGTTTATAATCGCTGGTAATTGTAATTTCATAGGACCGTGATGGTTTTGTGATAAGGTTATGATGGATAGATAGAGGCACCTGGCCTTCGAACACCCATCTCTGTATTGGTTCCACAGTGGACGTTTGTTTAATTTACCATTTGCGTTGATTTTTGTATTTCATCGTTGTACTGTTATAGAGCGCTTTTCCACTTCAACAGCTGCTCAAGGCGCTGATACAGGATCTAACTGAAGCCGCCCCAGACGCCCACTTGCAGCCTTTGGGCGCGTGGTCTGACGCCCTGAATGATAGCATGAGTGCCTGCACAGACTAGACTTTGGTTTATACTCCCATCTGTCTTTTGCTGTTCGTCTTTGTTTCAAATTTTGTTCTTTTTTTTCCCTCTCTGTCATTCTTCCTTCCTTCCTTTGGTTCTTTCTTTCTTCCGTCATTCATTCTGTTCTTCCTTCTTGTTTTTCTAGTTCTTTCTTTCTTTCTTCAGTCTTTCATTTTGTTCTTTCTTCTTGTTTTTCTAGTTCCGTTATTTCTTTCTTTCTTCCGTCATTCATTCTGTTCTTCCTTCTTGTTTTTCTAGTTCCGTTATTTCTTTCTTTCTTCCGTCATTCATTCTGTTCTTCCTTCTTATTTTTCTAGTTCTTCCTTTCTTTCTTTCTTCTGTCATTCATTCTGTTCTTCCTTCTTGTTTTTCTAGTACCCTTCTTTCTTTCTTCTGTCATTCATTCTGTTCTTCCTTCTTGTTTTTCTAGTTCCGTTCTTTCTTTCTTCTGTCATTCATTCTGTTCTTCCTTCTTCTTTTTCTAGTTCCGTTCTTTCTTTCTTTCTTCCGTCATTCATTTTGTTCTTTCTTCTTGTTTTTCTAGTTCCGTTCCTTCTTTCTTCCGTCATTCATTCTGTTCTTCCTTCTTGTTTTTCTAGTTCCGTTCTTTCTTTCAGTACAACTTATGTTAATCTGATCAATAAAAATTGATACAACAACAACAACAACAACAACAACAACCACAACAGTTCTTTATTTCTTCCGTCATTCATTCTGTTCTTCCTTCTTGTTTTTCTAGTTCCGTTCTCATTTTTGTATGTGTGTGTGTTCTATTCCATCTGTCGTTCTTTGTATTCATCAACTGAAAGGTAGCAAATGCTAGTGTCGGTGATTTAGAAAACATCTTCCTACTTTTCCATAGAACAGGATAGTTGAAAACTTACCTCCATCTTGAAAATCGCTGAGAACGTTTTGTAAATAGTACAATACATCTTCCTATACGCTTGCGAAACATGGACTTTCACAGCAGATCTACAACGTAGAATACAAAGCATGGAGATGAGGTGCTACAGAAGACTTCTGGGCATTTCCTATACCCAGCACATCACCAACGACGAAGTCCGACAGACCATCACATAAGCAATTGGACAACAGTGATTGTTATGTTGCAATACCTTCTATCATGATTATGACACTGAACGTAAATCATGTGATAGGTATTTGTTTTCCCCATGTAACTTCTTATGATTACAGTTTTAAATGGTTAATTCAGTAATGTCTTCTTAATATACTTTTATCCTGTTTTACTGTTTACTGTTTATTGTTGTTAAACTGTCCTTTATCGTCTTGTAACATTTATATCTGGCACCACGTGTGAATTTCTCTTTGATTGAGATTAAGTGATCGTATTCGTATTCGTAACACGATGACCTGCTCACAGTGGTGAAAAAACGGAAACTCCGATGGTATGGCCACGTCACCAGATCATCAGGTCTTGCAAAGACCATCCTGCAAGGCACATTGCAAGTCGGTAGAAGAAGAGGGAGACCGAAAAAGAGGTGGGAGGACAACATTCGAGAATGGACTGGTTTGACACTGAGCGAAACAATGAGGGTTGCTGAGGACAGGGAAAGATGGAGTATTCTGGTTAAACGATCATCTGTGGTGCCCCTACGACCTTCGAGTTACGGGATAGGATAGGATAGGATAGGATTGGATGGTATAGGACAGTACGGAATTTGTCCCTTTTGGATTGCTCTCGTCTTTGTCAGACAACATCAGATCAGTCACTCAAATGTAACCACTGTAAGGTTCACCGTATATGTTGTTTCATGCACATGCAGGTCTGTTTTCAAATTTATAAGCAATGCGCAATAGGGAGGTGAAAAGTTTCACCCACACCAGTCTTCTAGTAAGCCTAGTTCTCTTGTATCTACCGTTTACCCAGCTTACAGATATAATAATAATAATAATAATAATAATAATAATAATAATAATAATAATAATAATAATAATAATAATAATAATAATAATTTATTATTATAATAATTTATAATTTATAATAATAATAATAATAATAATAATAATAATAATAATAATAATAATAATAATAATAATAATAATAATAATAATAATAAAGTAGGCTTGTATAGCGCGGTACCCCCGCTCAGGGCTGGGCTCACCGCTCTTAACATAGGATAATTATATACGGTGATCCTAGAATAATATGAAGAATAAAAACAAAGTATGCAAGCATTCACACCAACCCTACTCGCAAAAGCATACAAGATAAAAACATCATATACAATACACTTCACATGCAGATTACAAAGTATTAATTTTAAAATACAAATGGCAGATTAGATAATACTAAGATAATAAAATCTGAGAATTCACCATACAAATTTAAAAATGTAACTAAAAACATAATACGCTGGTTACGCGTGATTACGCGTAACGATAATTATACAGAAGTAGGCCTAGTTCTTCTTATAAATTATTACACATCTCGCTGATATAATACGCGAGTTATGCGTAATTGCGTGTAACATTATGCGTTTGTTTGCATCTAATCAACAAAAAAGGTGGATCGATGGGCTTAGGTGCACGTGACCCGTTTCTGCTTCGTTGAGGCGCTTGTGTTGTGCCATCTCGCCATCTCCTGCATTTCTCCTTCACTCACTGACATAGGAGTGCGCATGCGTGCACACACGCACACACAGACACACCCACACACACACTCTCTCTCTCTCTCACTCTCTCTCTCCCTATCTTCCCATTTCCTCGCTTCTATGTTCTCCACCCTTTTCCTGTTATTGCTGTGTGCTCCAGTTGGCGACTAACGCTGCGCGCGAATGATAATAATGTTATTAATCCATCATCTGTACTCTACCCAAGCCGAGTTTTCAGTTGCCCGTTTAAGAGCTGAAGAATGAAACCTCCCTGTAAACAATCTCAATGACGTCACGTCAGCAACGTTATTTCCTTTCTGAGAGTATAACCCGAGATCTGGTCTATGCACGCATCCATTCCACGGACAGGCAGAGACACAGACAGTACAAACAGAAAGAGAAGAGAGAGAGAGAGAGAGAGAGAGAGAGAGAGAGAGAGAGAGAGAGAGAGAGAGAGAGAGAGAGAGAGAGAGAGAGCACACGATACAAATTCACAAACGCACTTTTTACATTCATCAACATACACACACATACCGTCATTCTCCTCCTCTTCCTTCTCCTCCTCCTCCTCCTCCTCCTCCTCCTCCTCCTCATCATCATCATCATCATCATCATCATCGTCATCATCGTAGTTGAGATATGTTTCAGTTTGTGACGCGAACAGCACACACAAAACTATCAATCCCGTTTTAGCTTGCTTCTCGCGTTCTGCCTCCCGGTGCGCTTCCATCACCATCGCCGCCACCTCCACCACCACCGCTACCACAACAACTACCACTACTACATCCAGCACTACGACCTCCGCGGGACGGAGCGGCAGAAATCAATATACTACACTACGACGCAAGCTGAGCTGAGAACGAAATACAGGCCCAGTCTTGTCAGCTTTTTTTTTTTTTTTGGTAATGCCAGTCAAATAGCCGTGCGCTTGGAGTTGGAGAAAGAGGGAAACGAAATCTGTTAAAGGGATAACGTTTTGTTTTGTTTCGTTGTGGTAAATAGTCGTCGTTGTGGTCAGGTTAATTAGCAGTAGCATTAGAATAATCATCATCAAGCAGTAGCATGAGAACCATCATCATCATATCATCATCATCATCATCATCATCATCATCATCATCATCATCATCATCATCATCATCATCAACAGCAGCAGCTACAGCAACAACAACATTAATATTATGATCATCATTGTCGTCGTAATCGTCATCATCCTCATCATCATTATCATCATCATCAGTAACAAAATTATTATCATCATCATCATCATCATCATCATCATGCGTTGAGTAGATTACCGTCCCCGGACACAGAAGCGTATAGGGGACTCATCATCATCATCTTTTGGAGGATGGATATGCTGGCCAGGTAGCGAGCATAGGTGTTCATGCTGGGATAATGTTAAATGACACCCACTTTGGAATACAACGGACTTTTGTAACAAGGCCCCAGAACATCCAGGATTACATCGCGCAAGTTGAATGTAAGGGACTTGAAAATAAGCTGTTTTCACAACACATGACTGCTCAGTCAACTGGGGCGTTACACACTACGCATAAGGCATCAAGTGTGGGCCTTGGACCTACTTGTTTAATCCTGAGCTGGTAATGCACTATTTAAAAAAAGATTTTTTTTAATAGAAGCTATTGAACAGTGGAATGCTTTTGTGGAGCTATATCATCTGCTGTTATCTTTACATTATGTTAGTACAGCTACACGTTTAGCGTGAGGCAGATTCTGAGCTCTTTATTTGGGAGAGCTCTCAAGAACGTAGTCCCAAAGCTGTGGAATCCTCTGCTGGCCTCTCTGGAGAATACTGAAACTGCTGCAGTCTTCAAGAAAAGACTGAAGACGTATCTTCTTGCCGAGATTGAATCAAAATTTGCCAAGCACCATTGTGATTCTCTGTCTGTTGTCCCACCGGACTTTGCATGTCTATCGTTTTCCTTTTCTTATATTCTCCTTATGTGCAACAAACATGCTTCGGAATGGATACCTGCGCGTTAGAAGTGGACATCATCATCATCATCATCATCATCATCATCATCATCATCATCATCATCATCATCATCATCATCATCATCTTCTTCTTCTTCTTCTTCTTCTTCTTCTTCTTCTTCTTCATTTGATGAAACTGATGACGCTATAAATCCGAAATCCCACCGCCACAACTACTTTATTGATCATTATTAAAGAGATTTGATGACTGCAAATAAATCTTCCTAGGGAGGCCTGGGAGGCACTGTGGTCTAATGGTAGTGCTTCGGCTTGAGGATCTGAAGGTCCCGGGTTCGAGCCCTGGCCGGGCCATTGTGTTGTGTCCCTGGGAAAGACACTTTACTCCTGTTTTCCTACTCCTTCGGATGAGAGTATAAACCGAGGTCTAGTCTGTGTGTCGCATACATTCCATCATAACGGACTTTAAAGATCCTGACGCTCATGTCCTAGACGGGTGAGTGCCGGTAACAAGAACACACCCAGCATGCACTTGGTCCTTCTCCCCCATCCCTGGCTGCCCAGGATTGTGCTCAGTTGTCCGGGCGTCAAACCATGCGCCAAAGGCTGCGGGTGGGCGTCTCGGGCGGTTTGAGTTAGATCCTGTGTCGGCCAGCGCCTTGATCCTTAGGCTAAGGCGCCTTATAAATGACGAACATTATTATTATTATAAAAAAAACACAACAATGGTCCTTTTAATGAATGGTGGACGCAGTAGCTCGCTACAAACAGGGTGGAACTGACAGGATGTATCTCCCGCTCAAATGCTGCCCGATCGACATAGCTGTGGTCAAGTTCATTCACCTTATGTACACCCGACACCTATGTTTAAAGGTCGAACTGTGACATGATTATGTGCAACCCAAATGTGGTCCATTCTTTGTTTATTTCGTCTTTGAACGTAAGTTGGTCTACTCCTTTTGATGACGGCGAAACGGACAGCTTGTCATACTGAGTTTGGATTGGAATTGTGCGCGTTCCAAGTCTTCAGTTGCTGTTGCGTTTCACTTTGCACTTGTTGTATTATTTGTTGTGTGCGTTATATAGCTGCTTCTGCGTTGTTATTGTGACGGCTCTTCAGGATGTTGTTTTATCTTGCTGCTTGTTGATCTAGGCCTGTAGTGTGTATTGTGAGCCCAGTGTTTGTGTTTTGGTCCCAGCAGTGTTGTGATTGTATTTGGCCCTCACCACAGCAGCCGACGCCACACACAATATAGACAGACAGGCCAGCCGCTACGTCAGCCAAGCGCGACTAACGATTATCGCGCATTGACGTCATGCCTGGGGTGCCTCATTACCTCACGGTGACCTGGATAGGACAGAGGGATCCGGAGTATCAAAGGGACCGCCAGAGGCCGGCCAGCCAACCCAGTCCCACGCCACATCCCAAGACACTCTGTGTGTCCTGAGCTGTATGTGCAAAGTTCCGTGATGCACGTGCGGGCTACAATCGATTGACGCAACATGTCGTCACTACTATTCTATCTCTAATGCATTCGACCTTTGAAGAGCGCTGCAGGATGCTTCTTGGGCTTTGGGATAAACATGGTGTTTAGGGTTTGGGTTTTGTTTTGTTTTGTATGTTTGGCCCTGTGGTTGTTTCCGGTTGTGTTGTCTCCGTTCGTGTATCACTATAATCAGGAAAAAATACGCTTATTCGGTTGTTGTTGTTGTTGTTTTATTTAAACGCTCCGATGATCAACGTTATCTCCCTCCCTCCCTTTCTCCCATCTCCCTCCCTTGTTGTTGTGTCCATATTCCACGTCTTCTGGGCTAGGAGAGCTGTTTGTGTGTGAGTAATCAGACGGGAAAGTGATTTTCATAACCTGTGTAAATAATCTCTGTTGTTGTATTCCTTTGGAGAAATCAGTCCCTTTTGACCTAGTACTTCTACTACCAAAGCCATCCCCCACTCCCTATGTTATATTATTTTATCGACCGGCTGGCTTTGAGCAGTTTTTATGCTGAAAAGCGCTATGTAAGAACGACTAAATACTTACACTAGTGTTCTTATTTAAGCGCTTTACAAGTTCAAGAGCTGCTCAAGGCACTGACAACCCCCGTTGGGGTGCCGGGGGTTTCAGTATAAATAGTATCCCCACTTTCTGGAAATTTAGTGCTTTAAATTCCCACTGTCGCTGTCTTTCTCATTTGCTCTTTCTCATTCCTGCTCTGTTCTATCAATCTGCTATACTATCTTCTTCTTCGCTAGACCAGTCACCTACCTTTTTTCTTGAAAACTCTTCCGGGACAAGACTCCTTATTTGTGTATGAGGTCTGTTGGATCAGCTTGGGAATATTGGACGCTTTCTACCAAGTAGTCACTAGGGCTTCCTGTGATGTTATTATTTAGCAATGTAGGCATTTTATATGTATGTGTTTTGTTGATAATTTATAATGATGTTTGTATTCGATTTTGTTTTTGTAAACGGGGGTTCGATAAGTTGGGGTAAAGCCTCAGCCGTCCCCTGCGTGGGATGTCTTTATTGTAAAGTGACTGGCTGGTGGAGAGCTTTCGGTTTTACCACTAGGGTTGTTTTAGCAGGTCTTTTATGCGGATCGGGGGTTGTCCGGTCCTGATTTGGCTCGGAAGAGTCCGCTGGACCTAAAGCAATAATAATGTAATGTAATGTAAGGCACTGACAAATAAGAATCTAGGCCTACATCCAAGACCCCCCCTACCGCAATAGACCCCAACAACCCCAACAGTCCAGAGAAGTTATGTTTAGTCCAGAATAGCCGAAACATTAAAAACATCCATTTGTAAGTAGGCTTTACGGGCTTAACGCTAACCTTCAATGAAGTCCTGCTTTTCTGCTTCATCTGCTTGCCAAAGAAATGGGGTTTTGATGGCTGCCTATAAATGTTTGAAAACAATGCATTCGTGATTGTTCCTTCCTCATTCCTAATGGCGTTACGGACTACTAAATTTATGGCCAGCGCTAAAGAGGATAATGACTATTCCGGCCCGATAGTTCCCACCACATTTTTTTTAAACCGAGCCCAAAATGCATTCAAACGGAGAAGCGGCGATGAGCTTCAATGACCAGCCTCTTTCAAAAGGAACGCGTGCTTTAAATGCAACTCCCTACTCGCAACTGTACTGAGCGTTCTATAATTATTATTCATGCAGCGTTGAAGGTGCTGGTGGTCCTGCTTTGGCTCGGAACAGTCCGCTGGACCTAAAGCAATAATCATGTAATGTAATGAAGGTGCTGATCTTCTGGCCAGATTGTCGACAGTTTGAAAGTTCAGTCTTATTTAGCTGCTTTATCGGGACCTGTATTTGAGAGATTGGTCTTAAGATGGGTTGTTCGTCCTCTTCTATCTCCTACTTCTCTTCCTCATCATCGTCATCGTCGTCATTATTATCATTATCATCCTACTTTTTATCGTCATCGTGGCTATTATCATTATTTTATGGCTAATTCCACGCCAAGGTGGTTCGTCCCTAGTTTAGGACCTATCCAGGACGAGCCATACTTTAGTCTTCATCGGTGATCAATACGTTATGAACTGGAAGGTGATTGCAATTTTTGGACTGTTGTTCTGCCCGGGACGCCTTGAAGACAACGGTAGAAAATACGATCGAGCTTTTTCAATCAGTCTTTGGTGAGGATCCTCAGAGACAAGAGAGAGAGAGAGAGAGAGAGAGAGATAGACAGACAGACAGACAGACAGACAGAGACGGAGAGAAACAGACAGACGATCAGGCAATCAGACAATCACATAGACTACGCTTGGGAAGATTGAATCAGTATGATTATTTCTTGAAATTATTTATTTCTAAATTTACAGCTGTGTCTATCCCTCTCGCTTATGCTTTCATTTAGGCAGCACATTCCCAATAATCAATAGCCAAATAAATTATGCTTTTTCAGTCATTTGAAGGGTATGGTTAATCGGGGTATTTTAAAGGGTATGGTTGGGGTATTTGGAATGGAATGGTTAAAATATCGTGAAGAGCAGGGTTGGGGTATTGTGAAGGGTATGCTTGAGGTTTTGTAAAGGGTATATTGGAGGGTAAACTGGGGGGTATATTGAAGGATTTTGTTACCCTTGGGTATGAATTACGCACTGAACTGATTTACCTTTTTAGTACAAATGCGCCGTAGCCAACACTTTCTTCTTTGGTGTTCTTCTCCATCTTCTGTTTCTTCTCCATCTTCTGTTTCTTCTCCATCTTCTTGATCTTCTCCATATTCTTGTACTTCTCCATCTTTTGTTTCTTCTCCATCTTCTTAATCTTCTCCATATTCTTGTACTTCTCAATCCTCTTGGTTTTTTTTTCATCTTCTTGTTCTTCTCCATCTTGTTCTTCTCCATCTTCTTGTTCTGCCTGTTTTTGTTATTGTTCTTGTTCTTCTACATATTCTTCTTCTTTTTGTTCTGGTTTCGATTCGTCTTCTTTTTTCCCCTTTTCTTCATGTTGTTGTTGTTGTTGTTGTTATTGTTATTGTTGCTGTTGTTGTTGTTGTTGCTGTTGTTGTTGTTCTTCTTCTTAATGAGGCGGAGCATTACTGAAGTGAATCCACAGTTTATAATCATTTGGAATGTTGTCGTACCGTCGACGTTTGCACAGCACACCTTTCCGTCAAATCGTTCACATGCAATTCACGCACCAACAGCCAGACGCTATCTTACATTACCCCACAAAAAAGCGGATGTTTCCTTACAGCCCCGATCACGCAACGCAAACGTATCGTAACGTCGATAGCCATTACATGACGTCCGTCGCCGGTTCAGTCTGACCCGACGGACCGGTGTCGCGGCCACCTAACCCCAAGCCTCTGCTGCCGTCAGTTGTCCATTAACTGACCACTACATCTCTCTCGCGCTCGCTTTCGATCCCTGCTGGACACTCAAGGTCGAACCGGACAGTGACTGAGCGAGAGAACGAGAAGAGAGAGAGACTAGGAGTCTTGTACAGTTAGTTGGTCCTGATTTGGCTCGGAAGAGTCCGCTGGACCTAAAGCAATAACCTTGTATTGTATTGTATTGTACAGTTAGCGTTGGTTTGTTCAGTTAGTTTCTGCGACCTCGAACAAGCGCGGCTGACAAGTGGAAACAGGACTGATTCAGGGTTATTTTGGGAAGCCGCGGTTTTTGCACCGGCCGGCGTTCGATCCGTTATCGGAGGCAAGGTGAAGTCTCGCTCTGTTTAGTTTGCTGTAGAAGGAGGCCGAGAAGGAAGCTAACTGTAGAAGGTTGAATGAGAAGGTGAAGAAATGGAATGAAAATTGTATAATCCATTTAGTTGTTTTGGTGTTCAAGTGCACATGCATGCAAGTAATATGCGCGTGACATTCGTCCCAAGCATTAATTCAATTCTTTGAGATTTTAGGGCGGGAGGGGAGGGAAACAGATTAAGGAGGGAGGTGTGCCTCATCTTCGTAAAACGCTGGCCAAGAGGAAAGGGTAAGGGCTTTTTAAGGTCTTTCTTTCCCCTGAATCCTAAAAGGCACGACTAAAACCTTGATTTGCTTAAATCCTATCTCCAGTTTTAATGCATGTCAGCACTGAATCGATGCCTTCTGTTGTCAGAGATGGAAGAAGCTTTTTGTTCAGTGGTAGGCTACTGCCCAGGACATCGACGCGTGAACAAGGTGTGATCGATGATGGTAGGGCGTTGCATCGATCTCGGGTGTCGATACGTTTTTTTGATCAGTGTCGGTGGAGATCGACTGAGCAGTGTTCAGTTCCCAGATTTGCCTGGGATAGAGTGAGAAACTGAGCACAGGGTAGCTGCCGCTCTGGGCAAAGGAGATGGTTTGTAATGTAGCTCCTGACAAGAATGGTAGCACAATACATGTATAGATAATACGTTGTATCTTCTTCAGCCTTTCTACTTGTCTTTCTAAAACAAAATTGCCTGAGGTAGGGTGCGAAACTAGTCTCAATGGTTGGCTGCGGTTCGCAGCGAACCAAAACGAGTCGCTTTTTGTCACAGATGTCCATTTGCACATCTTAATCACTGGCCTGTATAAACCTTTTTACCTGTCAACATAATTATTTGCTCAATAAAGGAGATTTCTTCCAACGCCAGGATGTATCTACTTTTATCGAGGCGCGTTACCACATCGCCACCCTTTCAAGGTGCCAGTGTTAGTCCTCTTATAGTTTATCGGTCTTATATAGCGCTTTTCCAGCTCAAGAGCTGCTCAAGGCGCTGGTCGATACAGAATCTGACTCAAGCCGCCCGAGCCGCAAACTTGCTGCCTTAGACTTGCATGCGCTCGTCTAGCGCTCCACACAACTGAGCTCAACAATCCTGTGCGATTCCCGCAAAGAGCGAACGTATGTGACTTACTGTAGGTACGAGTCTATTGAGGTCACCGAGGGTTTTCTCCGGGCACTCCGGTTTCCTCCCTCCCTTCAATAATGGTACTGGACGCAGTCAATATAAAATTTAAAAACTACAAAATTCGATTTTCTTTCCGTCTTCCAATAGCGATCTCCCTGCCTTTACACCACCTGTTTGAGTGGTGGATGTGTATTTGTTGGGTGTGAGGGTGGATGAGACAAGTGAGCGTGTATGTTGGTACAGATCGCCGCGCTTTGAGCCTGATTGATTTGGGGAAAAGCGCGTATATAGCATCCTGTATTATTATTATTATTATTATTATTATTATTATTATTATTATTATTATTATTATTATTATTATTATTATCGGTGTTGGGATCCACCGTCCTCTCCATGACCGACTTTCTCTAGACCTACGCCCTCACCCACTGCGCCACCGTGAGATGAGTTGATTCCCTTCCTTGCCTTCATTAGACTTGTCTCCCCTTATCCCGGCTTTTGCCCCCACAGTGACCAGCACGTTGACCGATGGTCATCCGGCAAGTGGCCTCTGCCATCGATCGCCGGTTGGGAATTCCCCACTTTCTTCAATGGACGACTGGACAACTGCCCTTCAAGGCCAAACCCTCTTGACCAATGGGCGAGGGCGAAGTAGGCCACGTGACGTAGACTTGCAGTGGATTTGGAGTGGGCAGGGAGAGAAATGTAAAGATGCTGAGTCTAGCTTTCTGCGATAGCTCAGTGAGTACTGATTGTTTGCAGAAGCTGAACATCAAAAAATAAAATGCTTTGGGAGAAAGAGCGTCATTTTGTGTGATTTCTTCTGTTTAGTGTTTTATACGATTTCTTTTACCCTTCTAATTTCTTCGTGCCAGTTCTGTCCTCTTTCTTCCTCTCTTCGTCCTATTTATATGGCATTATTATGTATTTAGGGTTTTGGATGATGGCAAGAATAGTGTTTAGATTAAGTAAGTTAATGATTTCAAACTTCTGTCATCGCATTTATTTACACAAGAAGTCTGTTCTTCACGCTTTTTTCCGTTTACTTTCTTGCTGAACTGTTCTATCAGAAGAGGAGGAGAAGAAGAAGAAGAAGAAGAAGAAGAAGAAGAAGAAGAAGAAGAAGAAGAAGAAGAAGAAGAAGACGAAGAAGAAGAAGAAGAAGAAGAAGAAGAAGAAGAAGAAGAAGAAGAAGAAGAAGAAGAAATCAAGAAGAAGAAGAGAAATAAAGCAGAAGTAGAAGCAGAATGAAGAAGAAGAAGAAGAAGAAGAAGAAGAAGAAGAAGAAGAAGAAGAAGAAGAAGAAGAAGAAGAAGAGAAATAAATAAGGAGGAATAGACAAAGAAGAAAAAGAAATTGTTTTCTGTATTTTTCGCACTTTATTGTCAACTTTTATTGGGAAATTCTGGGCCGCCTCTCCTGAGGAAGGCGTAGTCGCAGCCTGTGGCGCGCCCAAACCCAACCTACCTAATATTAGTTGTTTTTGAAATTTGCCTGGGAGAGCAAACCGGAGTACCCTTAGAAAAAACCCGAGATGTTGCACGAGTCGAAAGTAAATAATATTCCGAGAAACATAACGCCCAGAGGCGGGATCGATCACACACTTGTCAGAGGCTATGAAAATGAAAAAAATAGAGTAGGAGGAGGAGAAGAAGAAGAAGAAATCATTCTGAAGTATTGTATTTCAAAACCATGATTGTTATCGTACCATCTTCGATTTCTGGGGACCTTGACAGTTGTGACCGTGTTCCCCACGCGACTTGCCAATTGTGTCTTCTTTCTCACAACCTCTTGAGCCGATTGGTTTTTAAGAGATTTCTTTTTAAACACCAGTCACTTTCCCATAGACACGCCACTCAATTTAGTGTGGAGTCCTGAGGGTTTCCACAAACAATTGATAACAATGGTTACTCCCCGTCTCCTTGAGTATGCCACGTGCGCCTCGACTTCTCAACCAATCAGAACGCGCACGTGCATGACTTGCACGCGGCTGCAAGGTAGGACAATGATTTGGGGAATGGGTTTGATGGCTAAATGGTTGTTTGACATTGCGGGCTGAAACTGTGAGCGCTTTGAGCTCATTCTGTGGGGAATCGCACTGTGCGAAAGCTGTTTGTGATTATTAAATAATATTTTGAGAGTTTGGAGATAGCGGGTTTAAATATTTATGTGTGTGGAGTCCTATGTGTATGTTTAGTCTGTGTGTGTGTGTGTGTGTTTGCAGTCTGTGTGTATGTATATGTGTCTGTCTGTCAAGGTGTGTATGTGAGTGCGTGCATAGAAGAGAAATGTGATGAAGAAAAAAAATCGTTTAACTGTCCAATTTCATGAGCCTTACGGAGAAATTGCACTATCAAACTCTGTATAAATGTGAATACTTTCACCTGCGCGTATGATGATCGGCACCTTTGTGGTTGCTGTGTGTGAACAGGTGTGGACAGTTCGCTATCGTGAGAGCGTCGTTCCCTCTGTCAACTTGGGCTGAGTCTGCCACCAGACTAGCAGAATGTATTGTACTGCTAACAACGAGACAGTCCACGAACAGCTTTCTAACAGTTCTATCAAAAAGTGTTGTTGTTGTTTGTAGATTATAGTCACACGACACTTTAGCAGATAGGTGACTACTGGACCGATTTATACTGACACCAGCGGGCCAGTTGATGGTAAAGGGGAAAATAATATGATCACACGTTGACCAATCCGGGATTCGAACCAGCGACCTTTCGGTTTCTAGCAAGACGCTCTTACCAACTGAGCTACCCGGCCCCACAACAAAAAGTGTCTTGGCGTAAAGACTTGTATACACACACAGCCGAGGTTACGCAGTATTATCATGACTTTCTCGAAACGCCACCTACGTTGTGCTGACATTGGGTCATATTTCGTCCCCATTTTTAAGTACTTTGTAGTGTTCGAACCCTAACCCTAACCCAGCCCTAACCCTAACGGATCATTATTCTGACGTCAAAACAAGTAGGCATGTCAATACAAGTTATGTAGATGTTCACTGATTTGTCCAGATAATACTGTGTAAACAAGGACACACACACACCCACACACACCCACACACACACACTCTCTCTCTCTCTCTCTCAATTAATCACTCATTCATATGTGCAATCTCCACACACACACGTATACACACTGACAAATACACACACAGTCACACCCACACAGACACTAGCTCACACACTCTAACCTGCCCTACGTTTATTTCAGTTCCACTATGTTTATTAGACATTTACTCACTCTCTCTCTCTCTCTCTCTCTCTCTCTCTCTCTCTCTCTCTCTCTCTCTCTCTCTCTCTCTCTGAAACACACACACACCAACACACAAACGCACGCGCACGCGCGGTTAGTTTGTTCAGTTTATTAAAGATAATAGTTGACAGTTTGAACCAGGAAATGTTGTATTATTTATGACAACTGCATTCAGGTAATTAGTTTTTTGACTTCAGTCATCGTGTTTGTTTTTAATGTTTGTTCTTTTAAATGTGATCGCTTAAATGGAAAACTACGGATCTCGGCCAACTTAAATCCAATGCTCTCTGTTTGTTTGTTTGTTTGTTTGTTTGTTTGTTTGTTTGTTTCTTTTTTTTTTCCTTTCTTTCTTCTTTTCTTATTTATTTATTTATTTAATTTGTCATTTCATTTTTTCCCTTCTTTAATTCCTTTTTTAATTCAATCATTCATTCTTATTTATTTATTTCTCATTCATTCATTCATTCATTAACTCTTACTTATTTTCACCAATCTTTTTTGTTCTTTCTTTGCCTTTTTTTCCTTTTTTTCTGACATCATTTATCCATTCACGTTTTCTTTCTTTCTTACTCTTTCTTTTACTTTCTTTCTTTCTTCCATTCCTTTCTTCATACATTCATTCATTGCAGTCAGATTATTTTAGCGATAGGACCTAATTATCAAACAGCTTTTCGTACATTTACACAAAGAACTGTCTTATGGGAAACGGAAGTACTGGTCCTATTTCAAATCGTGCCTTGGGGAATCGCCGCCTCCTCTCACCACCGTGGTTCATCACCGTCTGGCGAGACTACCATCTCTTTTATGGTGTACTATGATCGATAGAGCGGTACTGTTATGATTGGGCTGTAAATGAGGAAAGGACAGAACGTAGGGAAGGGAGGGGGGAGAGGTAGGGGGAGAGGGAGGGTGGAGGTAGGTGGGCGGTTGGAGGGAAGAGTGGGGGGTGTACAAGGATAGACAGAGATGGGAGCGACGAAAGGCCGGAACCGGGAAGAGAGAAGAGGGAAAAGATGAAAGTGTAGATATGCCATGCTGGTAGATGACGAAGGAAGAGAAGAGTCTGGAAGAAGAAGGAAGAGTGTGACGAAAAAAATAATGATAAAGAAGAACAAATTGGTGAAAGCGAAAGAACAGGAGGATGAGGAGGAGAAGAATAAGACGAAGAAGAAGAAGAAGAAGAAGAAGAAGAAGAAGAAGAAGAAGAAGAAGAAGAAGAAGAAGAAGGATGAAGAGGAATAAAGGAAGGAAAAAAGAAGGAAGACGGAAAAAGGAAGAAGAACCGACGACGACTGAAGAAGAAGAAAGAAAGAAGATGATCACTAGGACAACGAGGAAGAAAAAGAAGGAGGACCAGGAGAGAAAGGGAGGAGGGGGGGAGAGGTGTGTGTGCATTGAGAGATGTCAATAATTCGCTAGAAAGACTCTAATTCAAGGTCCTGCCGTGTCCTCACGGAAATATTCACACTTTTCTGCTATCCTATGCACCAACGGGAATCCCCTCTATGAAAAATACTTCCGTTTTTTTTTTCTCCGCGTGTTTTAGTGAGTTATTTCCAAATATTCAAGAATAATAACATGTGTCACTGGCCACCTGTATCGTACCCTCACATATTTTTATTTTTTTTGCTGCAGTTTATTATCCCTTTCTATCGCCAGTGGCGCGCCTAAACCCTACCTACCTAACATTATTTGTGATTTTTTGAAAAATATTCGGAAATACATAACGCCCAGATGCTGGCTCGAACCCACACCTGTCAGGCGCCATTGGTTTCTGGCTTGTGGACAAGGCAAGTTAGTCCCGCCTTAGCCCACTTGGCCACAACGCTAGCCTAACATAGTCAGTTACTTCGTGTTTTGTGAAGGTTGCGACGGCGAAGCTATGGAAAACTACAAGAGTTTTCAGGTCCTGTTTCACTTTCTGTCGATGATCGACGCACCTCCGAAGTCGCCACAAATACAGGCCTCTACGATTGTTTTTTGCATTCTTTCACTGAGCATGTACTTCCTCCACCGTTTTTATACTTATCCCACTCGTTTTCTGGCTCTAACATTCGTCGTTTTCGGCAATTTGCCATATTTAAAAGTCACGCATCAAGCTTTGATAAAAGCAAAACAAGCCAAACCGGAACTTGGTTTCATATAACCTCGTTTTAATTTATAATGGCGATACCCACGAGTTTTTATGAGAGGTGCCGGAAAGTTGTGAATCCCCAGTATGCGAAAGCCGAACGTTGTTGTTTTGCCATGGATTGACGTCATTTTTCACCCTCCCCTCCCTCCCTCCTCAATTCTAAACCTACCATCACGTCATATTTTACGAGAGCCACGTCATCTTTACGATACTCACGTCATCGTTACCAGAGTCACGTAATTTGTATGGCTGTCACGGTAGGCACGCGACAAAACTGGGTTATGGGAGACCAAACTCGTGACTTTTGCCTGAAGACATTCCCAGGTAGAAATACTAACATGCTACAGGAACATTTTATTTAGTTATTCCATTCTTTTTGGATCTGTAATATATTAATTAATTAATATTACATTTTATTTAATTTTATTTATTTTTTTTAGGTTTAAAATATTACAATATTCCCTGTCTGTCTCACTGTCTGTTTCTGTCTTTGCCTCTCTGTCTGTCTCTGTCTCTCCCCCGTGGGGGTGCCGGGGGTTCCAGTATAAATAATATCCCCACTTTCTGGAAATTAAGTGATTTAAATTCCCACTGTTGCTGTCTTTCTCCTTTCTTCTTTCTCATGCCTACTCTGGTCTATCAATCTACTATACTATCTTCTTCTTCGCTAGACCAGTCACCTACCTTTTTTCTTGAAAACTCTTCCGGGACAAAACTCCTCATTTGTGTGTGAGGTCTGTTGGATCAGAGTGGGAATATTGGACGCTTTCTGCCAGGTGGTCACTGGGGCTTCCTATGATGTCATTTTTTTTTGGCAATATAGGCATTTTATAAGTTGATGTTATTTTTTTTTTGGCAATATAGGCATTTTATATGTTGGTGTTTTGTTGATATTTTCTAATGATGTTTGTTTGATGATTCTATTTTGTTTTTGTAAACGGGGGTTCGATAAATTAGAGTATAGCCTCAGCGCCCCTGCGTGGGATGTCTTTATTGTAAAATGACCGGCTCGTGGAGTGCCTTCAGTGTTACCACTAGGGTTGTTTCGGCAGATCTTTTATGCGGATCAGGGGCGAGTGCTCTTTCAGCGAAGTCGTGGTCTTGATTTTGTGGTCCTGATTCGGCTCTTTGCAATCCGCTGGATCCTGGAAGCAGTGAATAACTAACAAAATCTCTCTCTCTCTCTCTCTCTCTCTCTCTCTCTCTCTCTCTCTCTCTCTCTCTCTCTCTCTCTCTCTCTCTCTCTCTCTCTCTCTCTCTCTCTCTCTCTCTCTCTCGCTCTTTCTCTCTCTCTCTCCCTCATCCTTGTCGTCAATAACATGTCTAAATCTCAACGTCTCTCTTCCTTCTTACATTCTTGAACTTTTCCATCATCGCTTTTCTTGTTCTTCTTTAGTCCCTGTATCCCCATGTCACAAAAGGGCGCGGAGCGGCAACGATCCGAATTCTTTCTTGTATGGTAACACGGGCATCTCGATTCCTTGCCGCTTCGCGCGTGTTTTTCCGCCGCATGGAATTGTACCTTCAATTTGTTTGTCTCTCTGTTTCTTGTATTATTTTGCCCCTTTTTTCTGGTGCTGCGTGTGTCATTTTGTGATATTGATTCCTTATCATGCAAGCTTTTGTAGGGCGGTTGTAAATCTATATCCCCGTCACATGCTACCTTGATGATGCTCTGACCTTTGTACACCGTTTTTGCCTGTACAGTCCTTTTCGCTTATCTTCAACTTCGTGTATATCCAACTACTGCAGATTTTATTTTTCAGTCCTTCTTATATAGCGCTCTTCCAGCTTAAGAGCAGCTCAAGGCGCTGGCCGATGAAGGATCTAACTCAAGCGGCCCGTGGCACTACTTGCTGTCTTTGTGCGCTGTGTCTGACGCCCAGCCAACTGAGCCCAATCTTGGGAAATTTGGCAGCGACATGGCTGTAGCAGGGTGGTCCAGCGGTACAGTTCTTGCCTGGTGCACTGGAGAGCCTGCGTTCGATTCTAGCTAACCTAGATCCTGATCCCAACCGTTTAGGTGGAATGAAAATTGAACTTTGACCTCCACATCCACTATTGACGATACACGGGACGGGGATAACCATCTCAGTGAAAGAGGGGGTTAGGGACCTGAGTCAACGCTGAACCACCAGAGCAATCGTACTGCTAAGATGGACAGTGAAATAGCCACTTTTAAAAAAAATCTTGTTTACTGCGGGATTGGAACCTGTGTGATGGGTGTGCCAAGGAACGCTGTACCACTGAGCTTTAGGTGATGGGCTAAATAATATAGCTTACATTTTAACATCTGTCATACATTACATTACATTACATGGTTATTGCTTTAGGTCC
>CM072520.1:66411833-66434333 GCA_036898135.1 Oncomelania hupensis | reverse complement strand
TGTTTGATAGTATGCGACGTCGAGTGGGATTATTACTTAGACGGGTCACCCTGCTTGGAAAGCAGCCACGAAACGACACAAAATGCATGACACATTAGACACAAAATGCATGACACAATAGACGCAAGCGCACCACAAACCCGAATCCACCCAGCTATGAATGGGTACCTGGCTGTGCTTAGAACCGGGGGAAGGTAAAGCAGCGAGGGAGATGAGATAGGCATTGTCCTCATTAAGTTGGCTCAGAGAAAGGAAGGTCCAAAACGCCTTTTTCCACAGTGATCGACATGCTACGGCAACACCTTTACTTTTACCTAGCCTTTGATGTTAGTCTAAACCCTCTTTGGCTACAAGACGTTGAAGTGAAATAAAGACTTTGATGTTATTGTAAACTCTCTTTGGCTACAAGACGTTGAAGTGAAATAAAGACTTTGATGTTATTGTAAACTCTCTTTGGCTACAAGACGTTAAAGTGAAGATGTTATTGTAAACTCTCTTTGGCTACAAGACGTTAAAGTGAAGATGTTATTGTAAACTCTCTTTGGCTACAAGACGTTAAAGTGAAGATGTTATTGTAAACTCTCTTTGGCTACAAGACGTTAAAGTGAAATTAAGACTTTGATGTTATTGTAAACTCTCTTTGGCTACAAGACGTTAAAGTAAAATTAAGACTTTGATGTTATTGTAAACTCTCTTTAGCTACAAGACGTTGAAGTGAACTAAAGACTTTGATGTTAGCCTAAACCCTCTTTGGCTACAAGACGTTGAAGTGAACTAAAGACTTTGATGTTAGCCTAAACCCTCTTTGGCTACAAGACGTTGAAGTGAACTAAAGAGTTTGATGTTAGTCTAAACCCTCTTTGGCTACAAGACGTTGAAGTGAACTAAAGACTTTGATGTTAGCCTAAACCCTCTTTGGCTACAAGACGTTGAAGTGAACTAAAGACTTTGATGTTAGCCTAAACCCTCTTTGGCTACAAGACGTTGAAGTGAACTAAAGACTTTGATGTTAGCCTAAACCCTCTTTGGCTACAAGACGTTGAAGTGAACTAAAGACTTTGATGTTAGCCTAAACCCTCTTTGGCTACAAGACGTTAAAGTGAACTAAAGACTTTGATGTTATTGTAAACTCAATTCAATTCAATTCAATTTAAACCCTCTTTGGCTACAAGACGTTAAAGTGAACTAAAGACTTTGATGTTATTGTAAACTCAATTCAATTCAATTCAATTTAAACCCTCTTTGGCTACAAGACGTTAAAGTGAAATAAAGACTTTGGTGTTATTGTAAACTCTCTTTGGCTACAAGACGTTGAAGTGAACTAAAGACTTTGATGTTAGTCTAAACCCTCTTTGGCTACAAGACGTTAAAGTGAAATAAAGACTTTGATGTTAGTCTAAACCCTCTTTGGCTACAAGACGTTGAAGTGAACTAAAGACTTTGATGTTAGCCTAAACCCTCTTTGGCTACAAGACGTTGAAGTGAACTAAAGACTTTGATGTTAGCCTAAACCCTCTTTGGCTACAAGACGTTGAAGTGAACTAAAGACTTTGATGTTAGCCTAAACCCTCTTTGGCTACAAGACGTTGAAGTGAACTAAAGACTTTGATGTTAGCCTAAACCCTCTTTGGCTACAAGACGTTAAAGTGAACTAAAGACTTTGATGTTATTGTAAACTCAATTCAATTCAATTCAATTTAAACCCTCTTTGGCTACAAGACGTTAAAGTGAACTAAAGACTTTGATGTTATTGTAAACTCAATTCAATTCAATTCAATTTAAACCCTCTTTGGCTACAAGACGTTAAAGTGAAATAAAGACTTTGGTGTTATTGTAAACTCTCTTTGGCTACAAGACGTTGAAGTGAACTAAAGACTTTGATGTTAGTCTAAACCCTCTTTGGCTACAAGACGTTAAAGTGAAATAAAGACTTTGATGTTAGTCTAAACCCTCTTTGGCTACAAGACGTTGAAGTGAACTAAAGACTTTGATGTTAGCCTAAACCCTCTTTGGCTACAAGACGTTGAAGTGAACTAAAGACTTTGATGTTAGCCTAAACCCTCTTTGGCTACAAGACGTTGAAGTGAACTAAAGACTTTGATGTTAGTCTAAACCCTCTTTGGCTACAAGACGTTGAAGTGAACTAAAGACTTTGATGTTAGCCTAAACCCTCTTTGGCTACAAGACGTTAAAGTGAACTAAAGACTTTGATGTTATTGTAAACTCAATTCAATTCAATTCAATTTAAACCCTCTTTGGCTACAAGACGTTAAAGTGAACTAAAGACTTTGATGTTATTGTAAACTCAATTCAATTCAATTCAATTTAAACCCTCTTTGGCTACAAGACGTTAAAGTGAAATAAAGACTTTGGTGTTATTGTAAACTCTCTTTGGCTACAAGACGTTGAAGTGAACTAAAGACTTTGATGTTAGTCTAAACCCTCTTTGGCTACAAGACGTTAAAGTGAAATAAAGACTTTGATGTTATTGTAAACTCTCTTTGGCTACAAGACGTTAAAGTGAAATAAAGAATTTGATGTTATTGTAAACTCTCTTTGGCTACAAGACGTTAAAGTGAAATTAAGACTTTGATGTTATTGTAAACTCTCTTTGGCTACAAGACGTTAAAGTGAAATAAAGACTTTGATGTTATTGTAAACTCTCTTTGGCTACAAGACGTTAAAGTGAAATAAAGACTTTGATGTTATTGTAAACCCTCTTTGGCTACAAGACGTTAAAGTGAAATAAAGACTTTGATGTTATTGTAAACCCTCTTTGGCTACAAGACGTTAAAGTAAACTAAAGACTTTGATGTTAGTTTAAACTCTCATTGGCTACAAGACGTTGAAGTGAACTAAAGACTTTGATGTTAGTCTAAACTCTTTGGCTACAAGACGTTGAAGTGAACTAAAGGCTTTGATGTTAGTCTAAACTCTTTGGCTACAAGACGTTAAAGTGAAATAAAGACTTTGATGTTATTGTAAACTCTCTTTGGCTACATAGACGTTAAAGTGAAATAAAGAAAACACCCCACTATGTTTTGAGGGTAATTTGTGGCCATTTCGTCAAAACAGGTGGAGGAGTTGCTGCATGTCTTCCCGAACAACACGCTGTATTTCCCGCCATTCCAGTCTGAACAGTTCGTACCCGGCGTGCATCAGAGAATGTACAGGTGTACCGCGGCCAATTCTGCTGGCACCATCATCAGCAGGAACGTCACCGTCAGAGCAGGTAGGAGGCTGTGGCCGATGTATCTGTGTGTATGACTGTGTTTATGTTTGTCTGTGAGAGAGAGAGAGAGAGAGAGAGAGAGAGGAGAGAGGATCTGTACGTATATATGTCTGAATTGTTTGTCTGCTTGTCTTGTAGGTGCCCGTGTCATTTTCTTGATGTTTTATTTATTAGTGTCATTGTGGTCTAACCATGTTTCATTGTATTGTGTCTTTTCCGTCATCATCATCATCATCATCATCATCATCATCATCATCATCATCATCATCATCATCATCATCATCACCATCATCATCTTCACCATCATCATCATCATCGTTAGAATTTTGCAGAGCTCCCTGGGAGCCTTAATTCCTGTTTGGGCACCCAGATCTTAGTTGACAGTGCGCCCAAAGGGCGCGTGTAAAATCCTAAAAGAAATGTAACTCATTGAAGCTCCCTTCGAATTGTCAACATCGTAATAAAAGATCGGAGGAAAACTTCAGAGTGACAGCAACAAAAAATATTCCGTTGCATTTCGCACTCTTATTTTCTCCATTCGCTTTTGATTGCGACGGGTCGGGAATAGTCTCTCTTTATGCATGAAAGACGAGCTTTCTGATTGGCCAGAACTTTATTCAAAGACCAACCAAGGAGTCCGTTGCTATCTCGCGCGTACAAAACAAAACATGAATTTACTCTGAAACAAGCAAGTCGAGTAAAGTGTTTGACATATTCCCAAAACGCCCATCGACTTTTGCAAAGTGACCAAGTACTGCAAAAGAAATCAAATAACAACTGCGTAGAGGGCAGAAAAGAAAATATCTTGACTAGTGGAGAAAGGGTTTATAAAATTTATCTTTTTTTAAATCTTGATCCTGTGATTTTACTGATCATATTACTAAATCTGATACTCTAATCATGTGTTCATACACAGCTATTTTTAACAAATTTCTCAGTTGTCAAAATATGAGCGTTTGTGAATCTCAGTCAGGTGCTCTGTGCCATTTCTTCTTGATTTGTACTTTCTTTTAATTGGTTTTCGGTTTAGTTTTGTGTTTCTTTTCACAATTTACCAATTTCATGGACTCTAAAAAAGATGGTAAATTACTGTAAATTATTAAAATAAAATAAAAATTATGCATGACAACATTCAAGCAAAAAAATATTTTTTATAAAATGTCTGCCTTTATTTGGCATTGCTTTGTCATTATATTAATGTCCAAGTTCTTTCAGCCCAAAATGTGAGTTGTTCTCAGATATTGAGCATTGAGCCTTTGTTATTGTGTGTATTATGACTCTAATATTTTTACACACTTTTTTCTGTTTCAAGTGTCAAAAATAATAAAGTCTTTTTTTAGTACAACCAAAAACACATTATTGGTTTGTTTGTTGTTTTTTGGGGGGTAATTTTGTAACTGTTTGGTTAGCTTTAAATGGAAGGAATGTCCTAGAAGGTCACTCGTGTATTTCAAGTTATTTGTCTTTGGGCACTCAAAAATTTGAAGGGGGTAGAGCCAAAGATTTCCAGTAAGGCACCCAAAGGGCACCCTTGTATGAAAGTTAATTTCTAACCCTGATCATCATCGTCATAATTGTTATCGTCGGTTTCCTCAGTGATCTTTTACTGCATCACTACCCTTTTGTTTTGTCGTGGGTTGTCTGTCTCTATCTGCCTGTCTATGTCTGTTTCTGTCTGTCTGTCTCTGTCTGCCTGTCTCTGTTTCTGTCTGACTGTGTCTGTTTCTGTCTGACTGTCTGTTTTCCTGCCTGCCTGTCTCTGTATGTCTGTCTTGCTGTCTGCCTGTCTCTGTGTCTGCCTGTCTCTGTGTCTGCCTATGTCTCTCTGTCTGCCTGTGTCTGTCTATCTGTCTATGTCTCTCTGCCTGTCTATGTCTCTCTGCCTGTCTGTCTGCCTGTCTCTGTCTGCCTGCCTGTCTCTGTCTGTCTATCTCTCTCCACTTTTGCTTGTCATACTTTTGCTTGCCTATTCTGTCTGTCTGTCCGTCTCTGTCTTTCTGTCTGTCTCTCTCACATTTTGTTTGCGATGTTTTGCCTATCCTCTCTGACTGTGTGTGCGTGTGTCTCTCTCCCTTCCTCTCCCTCTTCCTTTCTTCCTACCTCTCCCTGTTGTCTCCCCTACCCTTCACCTCGCTACGATTGTGACAACATCGTCAGTGAAAGCGAACTGCATCAGTCATGTCCCGTGTCCCCAGGGATGCCAAACGTGTGCAAGGCAGTGGACAGACAGCGTATCAAGTAAAAGGGGAGGACCCAGCAAGTAGCGATAGGTTGACATGTACACAACCTGTACACCTCTTTCTGTAACTGGAGAGAGAGAGAGAGAGAGAGAGAGAGAGAGAGAGAGAGAGAGAGAGAGAGAGAGAGAGAGAGAGAGAGAGAAGTTGGAGCGAGGATGGCTCTATGTTTTGCATATAATATTATTTATTCCATTTAAACGTTATTATAAAGCGCTTTTCCAGCTCAAGGGCTGCTCAAGGCGCTGGCCGCTACAGGATCTAACTCAAGCTGCCCACATAATACGCAAAGTAATGGTTTTGGGACGTTGTTGGAATAAACATTGAGATGTAACGTCTACTCCTGAATGAACATTGAGATGTAACGTCTACTCCTGAATGAACATTGAGATGTAACGTCTACACCTGAATGAACATTGAGATGTAACGTCTACACAGGAATGAACATTGAGATGTAACGTCTACACCTGAATGAACATTGAGATGTAACGTCTACACCTGAATGAACATTGAGATGTAACGTCTACACCTGAATGAACATTGAGATGTAACGTCTACACCTGAATGAACATTGAGATGTAACGTCTACACCTGAATGAACATTGAGATGTAACGTCTACACCTGAATGAACATTGAGATGTAACGTCTACACCTGAATGGACCTTGAGATGTAACGTCTACACCTGAATGAACATTGAGATGTAACGTCTACATCTGAATGAACATTGAGATGTAACGTCTACACCTGAATGAACATTGAGATGTAACGTCTACTCCTGAATGAACATTGAGATGTAACGTCTACACAGGAATGAACATTGAGATGTAACGTCTACACAGGAATGAATATTGAGATGTAACGTCTACACCTGAATGAACATTGAGGTGTAACGTCTACACCTGAATGAACATTGAGGTGTAACGTCTACACCTGAATGAACATTGAGATGTAACGTCTACACCTGAATGAACATTGAGTTGTAACGTCTACACCTGAATGAACATTGAGATGTAACGTCTACACCTGAATGAACATCGAGGTGTAACGTCTACACCTGAATGAACATTGAGGTGTAACGTCTACACCTGAATGAACATTGAGATGTAACGTCTACACCTGAATGAACATTGAGGTGTAACGTCTACACCTGAATGAACATGAGATGTAACGTCTACACAGGAATGAACATTGAGGTGTAACGTCTACACCTAAATGAACATTGAGATGTAACGTCTACACCTGAATGAACATTGAGATGTAACGTCCAGACCTGAATGAACATTGAGATGTAACGTCTACACCTACCATTGGCTAAATGGCAGCGGGTATAACCATCCCAGAGTATGTATACGATGAGACGGACAGTCAACAAAGGCCACTTAGCTTGCCCACACGGGATTTGAACCTGGGTTATCAGGATAGGAAGCAAACGCTCTACCACTGAGCCAAGGTGGTGGGTCAGAGAGGGATGAAACACAAAGGCCAAAGACAACAAGGCATTTATTGGCGAATCAGTAAAGGATGGGGGAAAGGTACGTAAGTGAATTACCGCTAAATTAAAATAATGCGTATTGTGTAACGGATAGCTGTAGCGTTTGTATTACAAACTTGATCAACTGCTCTGCTATCACACAATGCACAACTACTTCCCGATACTTTCAGCTATACTTTTTTTCCCTCGAGAACTTCTAAAAGATCTCGTACATTTTTATATTCGCGAGCTCGATGGCGAATCGACGTAAGTTGTTTTTCTTCTTCATGAAGTTTCTACTCCTGGTGACCGGAAGTAAATTTGATTGGTGGAAGCACCTCATGCCGCAAGCGCTGTAAACTTCCTGTTAGTTGATTGGTACGATGATTGAGGATCGCAGTCAGGCAGAGAAGGGCGTTTTCCTCACTTGGTAGCGCACAAAGCTAGAATGTTTAAAACGACCGTCGACATGTCCTTTGCTGATGTAGCTGAACATTAAAAGGTGTCAGAGGAAGGTTTGGTCACGTTTTTATGTATTTATGTTTTTTTTTATTTATTCCTTCTTTTATATCATTTTTCCAAGCTTAAGAGCTGCTCAAGGCGCTGCCCGATACATGATCAACCTTACGCTGCCCGATATATGATCAACCTTACGCTGCCCGATATATGATCAACCTCACACTGCTGCCCGATATATGATCAACCTCACGCTGCCCGATACATGATCAACCTCACGCTGCCCGATACATGATCAACCTCACGCTGCTGCCCGATATATGATCAACCTCACGCTGCCCGATACATGATCAACCTCACGCTGCCCGATACATGATCAACCTCACGCTGCCCGATACATGATGAACAAGAAAAGATTTTCTCGTTTGTTGAAGAGAAACCAGAGTGCCGATACATGATCAACCTCACGCTGCAAATGTAGTGCTTTAAATTCTCACTGTCGCTGTCTTTCCCCTTTGTTCTTTCTCATTCCTACTCTGTTCTATCAATCTACTATACTATCTTCTTCTTCGCTAGATCAGTCACCTACCTTTTTTCTTGAAAACTCTTCTGGGACAAAACTCCTCATTTGCGTGTGATCAGCTTGGAAATATTGGACGCTTTCTGCCAGGTGGTCATTGGGGCTTCCTATGATGTTATTATAATTATTTGGCAATGTAGACATTTTATATGTATGTGTTTTGTTGATATTTTATAATGATGTTTATATTCTATTTTGTTTTTATAAACGATAAATTAGAGTATAGCCTCAGCGTCCCCTGCGTGGGATGTCTTTATTGTAAAGTGACCGGCTAGTGGAGTGCCTTCAGTGTTTCCACTAGGGTTGTTTTGGCAGATCTTTTATGCGGATCAGGAGCGAGTCCTCTTTAAGCGAAGTTGTGGTCTTAATTTTGTGGTCCTGATTCGGCTATACTGGTCCTGATTTGGCTCGGAAGAGTCCGCTGGGCCTAAGGCAATAATCATGTAATGTACCTCACGCTGCCCAAAGCTAGGTTGGAGCAAGTATCTGTTGAGTGATGGAACCACTGATACTTTTGTATCTCCTTTTAAACTACGGTATTCCAATTTCATTTACGCTGATCTACTTTAATGTTGAACATTTCAGAGATGGTTTAGTACCTTGAGGGATAGCTTGGAAATATTTCTGAGTCTTTACCACTTGTTGAAGATAAAGAATGTCCAGATGAAATACGTTATATGGAAAATAGGTTCTCGAGGTAGGAACGATATTTACGAGGATTTTTCAAACATCAGAGACTATTGCCTAGATTAAGTAACAGTGTGCTGGAAACCCCGACCTTGCCGTGAAGTGTTTTGGCATTTTTGCGGCTTTTGCTTTGATGGTTTCCCTTTTTAATGACGGCTCTTCTGTTTTTATGACTTAGTCCTCAGGGGCCTGTTTCATCAACGACTGAAGGGGTCGTCTTTCTCCATTGGACACTTTTACCCTTGGCCTGATATAGCCACCCTCACTCCCACCAGCCCCCTCAATCCATTTTCTCTCTTTCAAATTTTTCTACTGCTTATTCTTGGGTTGATGTACCCACTCTCCTAACACCCCCCCCCCCCCATCTCTCCCTCTCTTTCTCTCTCTCTCTCTCTCTCATTTCTTCTTATAATATTAAACAAAATACTTCCAGACAAGACTTGAAGTACAACAACAACCTTCATCCCGATAACTAAATTTGAGATTTCTGATTTCTACATTTCAGTTTGGTATAAATATGTCTCTCTCTTATCTCCCTCTTATATCTTCCCCTCTCTCTCTCTCCCTCCCTCTCTCTCTCCCTCTCTCTCTGTAAGATTTTAAAAATGTCCCTCTGCATGCCTCCAACAAAATGATGTATGGTGAAACAGGCTGGCATCCCTTGTAGGCCTACATAAAAACATATATAAAGTGTGTTAAATACTAGATGAGAGTTCTTACACTGCCAAAATCAAGAGTGCGCCGACAAGCCTATTGAATATTGTTTGCACAACACGATAAAGGTCATTTGAATTGGGTTCCCAAATTCCATGAATTTTATGTAAAAATGGGTTTGTGTTACGTTTGCGACGCGCACGATAGTACGTGTGAGACGCGCACGATAGATCCGATCGTTTTGTTTTGCAAAGCATTCAATAACAGAATGATTTGATTTTGCGTTGTTGTTAGAAGAAGCTTTGTATAACGTTGATAATTTTTGTTGGTCGATATTATTGGAGAATTTTCTAGGATTGCTTGTTTACTATCGATCGACTCGTCTACATAGATCTACTGGTAGCTGAGAAATTATTGGACCCTAAAGGAAAGTTGTATGACGTAAGATAGTGATGACGAACTTTATCCTGATTGGTTATAATTGCGTCACGCTGGAATGTTCGAACGTTCTCTAGAGTATAGAGAAACCATATGTGTTACGCACTGTTTGAAAGTGAGAGGGTACAAAGAGTGGAAAGTGGAGAAAGCGATTGGGCGATTGTATGCAGTTGTTGATGTACGCTGAATAAAGTTTGAAAACTTCATACGACAACTCCTGCCTTGAAATTGTAGGCGAGAATCTGTTCGATTACAAAGAATGTCCGCCCCAAAGTTTGACAACTCCGGTTCAAATGCTGGTAAGCTGGCCAACGTTTTCTCCCCTGGTCTGCTGAGAAATAGGCCTCTTTGTCCCGTTTGAACAAATTTATGTGTGTTGTAGAGGAATAAATTGAGTATTTGTTTTGTTCAACCACATTGAAAATAATGTAATAACGCTTTAATTTTATTGTTAGGATCATTTTTAGTCACAGGCTGCATGCATAAATTATATATTTATATTTATAGTTTTAATTTTACCATTGGCTAATTATTATAAATGTTGAAATGTTCTCGAAATGTTTGATAAATTGTTTTAAACCCTGTTTGAAGGCTGTGTTGCTGAAGACATTAAAGAATCACATTTTCAGTTGTCAATTCTCTCTCTCTCTCTCTCTCTCTCTCTCTCTCTCTCTCTCTCTTTCTCTCTCTCTTCTTTCTTTCTCTCTCTCTCAGACCTCAAACCTCACATTGATTATGCATCAACAATAAGGGACAGCTGCAGTGATGCCTTGTTCAAAAAAATTAATTCTGTTCACCGCAGAGCTGCAAAATTAGTTAATCCCAACGCTTCCATCAACAACCGAATCCAACTAAAAATACCTGGCATGCTCCCCCCTTAATAATTTCAATAAAGCCTTTTTAATGTACAAAATAATTAACAACAGAGCCCTTACTTAGTTAAAAGCACTTTTTAGCACATCATCACCTAGTTATTCATCTTTCCAACATAATTTGACATTTCCAAGACCACGCTTAGAAATATCTAAAACATGTCTGTCCTATTCTGATCCAAGCGTCTGGAATTCTCTACCAGAAGAGGTCAAGAAAAGTAAACCATTACCATCTTTTAAAACAAGACTCCATAAATATTTAAGCTCCCTTTGCTACTAATATTTAAGATCATTGTATGATTCTTTGTTCTTCCTGACCCTGCCACAATGTAAAGTTTGTGAGAATGTGTGAATTTACATGTGTGAGTGCGCGCGCGTGTGTGTGTGCGGAGGGAAGAAGAGAGGGATAGGAGGGGGAAAAGGGTGGAAGTTTGTGTATTAAAATGCATTAATATGCTTAGTGATTTTTTTTAACCGTAGTTAAGGTCCTAATTTGGCTCGGAAGAGTCCGCTGGGACCTAAAGCAATAATCATGTAATGTAATATAACCGTAGTATATGTCGGTTTCAAATTATTTTATGTTAATTATTTTGTTTGTTCTGAATCGTTTATTAAGGACTAGCTGTAGTGCTATTATCCTATTAAAAGTTTCGACTTCTCTCTCTCCCCCTCCCTTCCCCTCCTTCCCCCTCCCTCACATTTTGAAAGCTTTTCCTATCTTCACTTTCACAGTAATCCCAGTCATGTCAACTTAGACACGTGCTGCGCTCTCTTCCATTCATACTATTAGCAAACGCAGTACGGACAATCCAAGACCGCATTCACCGTCGTTAATATTTGTCAGTGTTACTTTTGGCTGGAATAAGATCCCCCGTCCTATTTCGTAGGTGGCATCTTTGTCTTTTAGGGATGTAATAGCCTTCAACTGTATTGGCAGAATTTCAATTCCAATATCACATTCCACTTAATTAGGGTGGCCTCGTGGCGCAGTGGATTAGTCGCCGGTTTCCTATGCCGAAGGTCGCGGGCCGGGTTCGATTCCCGCAAGGGGCGAACTTAGGTACGAGACTATTGAGGTCACCGAGGATTTTTTCCGGGCACTCCGGTTTTCCCTCCCCCCCCCCCCCCTCCCTTCAGTAATGTTACTGGACGCAGTCAATATAAACAATTTTTTTTAATCGATTTTCTTTTCGTCTTCCAATAGCGATCTTCCTGCCTTTACACCACCTGTTTGAGTGATGGATGTGTATTTGTTGTGTGTGTGTGAGGGTGGATGAGACAGGTGAGCGTATATGTTGGTACAGATTGCCGCGCTTTGAGCCTGATTGATTTGGGGAAAGGCGCGTAAATAGCATCCATTATTATTATTATTATTATTATTATTATTATTATTATTATTATTATTATTATTATTATAATTATTATTATTATTATTATTATTATTATTATTATTATTATTATTATTATTATTATTATTATTATTATTATCATTATCATTATTATTATTATTATTATTATTATTATTATTATTATTACTTCCACCCTCATCACCAACACCTCGCTTCTGTTTCCCTTATTATTATTATTTTATTTAATCGTTCTTATATAGCGCTTTTCCTGCTCAAGAGCTGCTCAAGGCGCTGGCCGATACAGGATCTAACTCAAACCGCCCAAGACGCCCACCCGCAGCCTTTGGGCGCATGGTCTGACGCCCGGACAACTGTGCACAATCCTGGGCAGCCAGGGATGGGGGAGAAGGACCTGGGTGCATGCTGGGTGGGTTCTTTTCACCGGCACTCACCCGTTTGGGACATGAGCGTCAGGATCTTTAAAGTCCATTATGATGGAATGTATGCGACACAGACTAGACCTCGGCTTATACTCTCATCCGAAGGAGTAGGAAATGGGAGTAAAGTGTCTTTCCCAAGGACACAACACAGTGCCCCGGCCTGGGCTCGAACCCGGGACTTTCAGATCCGCAAGCCAAAGCTCTACCATTAGGCCACCGTGTCTCCCTTATTCCCACCTCTGTCTCCTCATTCTCCTCCTCCTCCTTCTCACATCCAAATAACTCAACCCCCTGCCCCAAGAATTGAGGAGTTTTGATAGAAACGGTAGAAAGGGATTTCCTGGGCCAAGTACTATGTGTTGGGTCGGTGACATGCTCGGCAAACTCACTTCCTAGTCTTCCCTGGACTACTTTTTCTCCTTCCGCCACGGGAAATCTATAGCCAGCGTCGGTTGTGGATCGTTAATTTTGCGGTATCGATGCGAGGTGCGCGTGAAATTAGATCCTGCGGACCGAGATGAGACGTAGCGCTTCCCTAGTTTCTTGGTTTCAAATACGCAAATATCATCTGTAAAGTCAATCCCACCAAATGTACGAAACTAACTCAGCTAAGTTGGGTGGCAATAAATCACCCACTTTGTATGAAAGCACATCACCCATTCTTACCAAAAACGTAATTTACAAAAATGATCGAAAACTAAATCACGCCAAAGTGTATGAAACTAAATTGACTTTCTCGCCGCGTCAGAGTGCGAAACTGATCCATTTGTCAAGTTGTAACCTTAGGTCAACGTTGTAAAATTCGCAACTAAATCATAGCTGACTGCAGTAGGATTTCTGTCTAAATACGAAACTGAATAATACGTCAGTCTGCATTGTTGTCCGGGCGCTTTTTTTTCTATCGTGTTAGGAGAGAGAGAGACGCGGTGTCAATTTCACTGCTGTTGTGAGTAAAACACCAAGTACTGTTGCCCCAAGACAGGGAGTAGGGTAGTAAGCCTAACAACATTTAGGGGTGGGGGGTGGGGGTGGGGGAAGCAAAGAGTTCAAGGATAATAATAATAATAATAATAATAATAATAATAATAATAATAATAATAATAATAATAATAATAATAAGTAATTCCTTGTTTTTCTTTGTCTTTCTTTGTTTCTAGTTGTTCTGTCTGTCTTTCCTTTCTCTCTTTCTGTCTTTCTTTGTTTTCTTTCTTTCTTTGTTTTCTTTCTTTCTGTCTTTCTTTTATTCTTTCTTTCTTTTCTTTCTGTCTTTCTTTCTTTTCTTTCTTTCTTTCTTTGTTTTCTTTCTTTCTTTTCTTTCTTTCTTTCTTTCTTTTCTTTCTTTCTTTCTTTCTTTCTTTCTTTCTTTCTTTCTTTCTGTCTTACTTTCTGTCTTTCTTTCTTTCTGTCTTTCTTTCTGTCTTTCTTTCTGTCTTTCTTTCTTTTCTTTCTTTCTTTCTTTCTGTCTTACTTTCTTTCTTTCTTTCTTTCTTTCTTTCTTTCTTTCTTTCTGTTTTACTTTCTTTCTTTCTTTCTTTCTTTCTGTCTTACTTTCTGTCTTTCTTTCTGTCTTTCTTTCTTTTCTTTCTTTCTATGTTTTCTTTCGGTCTTTCTTTCTTTCTGTCTTTTTTTTGTCTTTCTTTCTATTCTTTCTTTTTTTTCTTTCTTTGATTTTTTTCGGTCTTTCTTTCTTTCTGTCTGTCTTTCTTTCTTTTCTTTTCAATCCTTCCCACCCTACTTTTTTTCACGTCTCCCCCATTTTTACCTTTCTCTCTCAGTTCAGAAATCCTTTCTTCCACCGTTGAGCAAAGCGGTTTGTAGGCTAGTACTTCACACCAACTTTAAAGGTAGAGCTGTTAGGATTGTCACCTTCCCGTTTTTGAGTCGCGAACACCATTAAAAACCCCATTGCTGCAATTGTCTTTTTGTCAGTGATTAATAGCACGGTTGACCTCATTTTGTCTGGACTCTTGGGAATACACGTCTCAGGGCCATGGGTGTGAATCATGGGGTTCTTGACTATCTATCCCTCTTCGTTCTCTTTCCCTCTCCGCAAATCACCTGAGAAATCCAACCAGCCCGTCAGTCAGTCCCTTAGCAAACTAAGCAATAATTGCTAACCTTTATATTGTCATGTTTTGTTTAGAAGACAAGACAAGATAAGATAACAATTTTATTTAACAAGGGTAAACGATTAAGCACTGGGTGTGCTTTTTTACATCCTGCCCTTGAGGCTTGCAACAATAACAATTAGTATAACAAAATAACTTTATAACATTAACATCATAACGTAACAATATAATCAAGATACGCGCGCGGGTTAGGGGTGGAGGTTGATGGGAGGAGGGGGGAGGGAGGAAGGAAGGCGGTGGAGTCAGGGGATGGAGATTAATGAAATATTACGATTTAGGACTTGAGATTGAAATACGGAAACGAGAGTCTTGGACTAATTTTACAGTCGCATTACGGCGAAGAGACGCAACAAGAAATGAAGTTCGTTACGGTTTTCAATAAATTGTGACTCGCCTCTCCTTTAACTGAACATAACGATGATGACGTCAGCATGGAATCCAGCTAATGTCCTACCAGCCACAACAAACAGGATTCGCCATCAAACAGAATTTCTGGTACAATCGAGTCTACAGCTGCAATGCAGTAAGGGAAATGACGCCGACAGTCTCTGATAGTGAAATCCTTACATAGAATTTTGCTTTTCGTTCAGAGGACTAGATTGTAGTGAGGTTCGCAACTCTCTATCTGCGCAGGTTAGATCTCACTAAGTTTGGCTTCAACTAGTTTTGTTCGGTACGTTCCTTTTTCAACCACCAACTAACCTGTGCATTTTGCAAGCAGCCAGCTGCGGTAGAGTTCGCTGACTGTGAAGCTGTAGCTTACTGGAAGGTCCAAGGACACCCCTAGAGGCCAAAGAAGCTGATAAGATTGTCCAGTGCTGTAACTCCGTATTGCGGTTCAAGGACAGGGGAATAATAAATCAAATCTCCACCGAGTTATGTCCCTTTACGTCAGAGAGCATTGTCTTTTCCCCACAATTATTTTTCTCTCTCGGTAAAACGATGGTCTGTTAACGAAAGAATACATCCACGTTGCCAAAGAGTGGTGTGGAAATTAGACGGAGGATGGGAAAGCAGCAGCAAGGGTGTATGCGTTCGGGTGGGGAGATGGAGATAGAGAGAGAGAGAGAGACACAGAGAGAGAGAGAGAGAGAGAGAGAGAGAGAGAGAGAGAGAGAGAGAGAGAGAGAGAGAGAGAGAGAGATACTATTCATGTCAATTTTCCTCAATTTTTTTCTCTCAATAAAACAATTATATTTTAAGGATAGAATACATTCGTGTTGATCAATATTGATAATTAAAGCGTTCATTTGAAAGTAAAAGCTGAAACCTGGGTTGGGGGTGGGGAGGATGAGCATGGGAGATAGAGAGAAGAGAGGAAGAGAGAGAGGAAGAGAGAGAGGAGTAGGAGTGAGAGAGGAGGAGAGAAGAGAAAGAGGAGGAGGAGAGAGAGGAGGAGGAGGAGGAGAGAAGAGAGAGAGGAAGAGAGAGAGGAGAAAGAAGAGGATGAGAGAGAGGAATAGATAGGAGAAAGAGATGGAAGGGGGGAGCTAGAAGGAGAGAGAGGGAGATGTTTGTCAGTCCTCGCATTGTAATTGTGTTGTGCACTATAGGAAAAGAATATTTTCAATGACCGGCCTTCTTGGTGGAACCCAATATGTCTGGGTTCAGGTGTGCCTTGAAAACATTTGATATGTATTTTACTTTAAACGCTAGTTGTTTTTTTTTTTAAATATATTATTCAGAGACTAAATCTGTCCAACAAAGTCGCTCCTTAGGTCATGTCAACCATGGTTATGGTTAGTACAATCAAATATTATTTGTATGGTGTTGTTATGGTGATATCTTTTGTTGCTGACATCGTACACTACGCGAGTGAAACCGAAGTATGTCTGTGGCGATTATTATTAAATCTTTGACTTGTCTAACGTTTTTGTATTTAAGCCTAGATAACAGTCTATGCCATCCTGATATCGCTTTGGCTTCCATATTTTCGCCATAACAACAGATAATTCCGTTTCCATAACCTCAGGCTCTCCATCTTTCTTCTCTCTTTCTTCTCTCTCTCCCTCTCTCTCTCTGTCTCTCTCTCTATCTCTGTCTCTCTCTCTTTCTTCTCTCTCTCTCTTTCTTCTCTCTCTTCTCTCTCTCTTTCTTCTCTCTATCTTTCTTCTCTCTGTCTCTCTCTCTGTCTTTCTCTCTCTCTTTCTCTCTCTCTGTCTTTCTCTCTCTTTCTACTCTCTCTTTCTTCTCTCTCTTTCTTCTCTCTCTGTCTCTCTCTCTGTCTCTCTCTTTCTCTCTCTCTTCCTCTCACTCGCTCTCTGTCTATCTCTCTGTCTCTCTGTCTCTTTCTCTCTGTCTCTTTCTGTCTCTCTCTCTCTGTCTCTCTCTCTTTCTCTCTCCCTCTCTCTCTGTCTCTGCCCCCCCTCTCTATCTCTCTCTTTCTCTCTCTCTGTCTCTCACACACCAACATTTTTTTTTTTAAATGGAATGACGAAATACCGTCTAACTCTGTTGGGTTTAGCCTTGGATTTTTAGGCAAAAGATTAGCAATGCGAGACGAAGAAGGGAGAGGAGAAAGAAATTTTTTAAAAGAGAAAAAACACACATACCCAAAGACAACAAGAAAATAGAAAAAGAAAAGAAAGTCCAGCAGAAGACGAGATGCCACGAAAATGGAATTGGGGAGGAGAAACCGAGAGAAGGGGTGACTCAGCTTAGGGAACACCGTGTCACGTCACCCTAGACAACAGGGTCTCGCTGCTCCCTCATTCGCTCTTCAGGCACCGGTGCATCATCATCTCTGACCCTCCATTTAAAATGTCTCGCTCTACGATTGACGGCAGACAGCGGCGGAGAATTGTTAGTGGAGAATGTCAACACCCCATCACTGTTCATCCGCGGACACCTTACTGAATGACGTCCCGTGTATTGGGTTGTTTTGGTGGTTTGAAACTAGTCTTCATACGATGATGATGATGATGATGATGATGATGATGATGATGATGATGATGATGATGATGATGATGATGATGATGATGATGATGCTTGTGCAAAGCGCAGAACTCCACGCTAGTAGCATGCGCAGGGCGCTATTACCTTATTAATTTCTGTATTTTGTTAAATGAAATGTTACTTCGTCTCTCTCAATATAGGTTTGTTTAGCTATCTTATTCCGTAACTCGAAAGTCGTAAGGGCACCACAGATGACCGTTTCACCAGCGTACTCCATCTTTCTATGTCCTCAGCAGCCCTCATGGCTGGACTCAGTGTCAGAAGGTACATTCTGGTATGTTGTCCTCTTACCTCTGTTTCCTTCATCTTCTGCCTCCTTGCACCGTGTGTAAGTTGTGACTGCAGTCACCGTCATGAAGAGACGATAATTCAACTAACTTTTTACCTAACTATCTAACTAGCTACATTACAATCTAAATACATAAATAAATGACCTAGATATTGGCAGGCAGATAAATGGATGGATACAGAAAAAAAAGAAGTAATATTTTTTTTTAAATCACAATGAGAAAAAAAACCCATGACAGCTGGATGAATAAACAAGAATTTACATAAATAAATATATAGCTCTTTTAAAAAAAATGCAATTAATAACGCTATTATTGACTGAATAAAATGATAGATGAATATATAAATAAGTAAATATATTTTTGTAATATGTTTTTTGAACGATGTTTTTTCAGACTTACTAAATGGTTAGAAGAATAAATACATTTAAAAAAATTAATTTCAAGTAAGAACAATATTGTGGATTTAATAAAATGTATGGCATTTTTCGATGTTCTGTTCTTTTCAGTGTCTTAGAAGAAGTGTTACAATTTTTTTGCTCTTTTATTTTGATCTTTGTTCTTCCTCGCGAAGACAGAACGTCGTTTCTTCTAATCATTTAGTTTAAAGATAATATATGGTCGTAATTATTGTGAGGACGGTCAGTGAAAAAAACTCGCGCAACAGGATTTTAAACATTATTACCAATGGCGTGGGAGCACTCAGGAACGATTCGGGCGACGAGACCGAGTTTTAAAAATTTCATTACTTCAAGTCTGAATTAGGCAGCGACATTGTTGGTTAATTAGTTTCATCTCATTTGGCGTACTAATTAACTGAAGCGTGCACAAAATATATTTCAATTATTTTTCAGCCTACGCCATCCTAACAACCATTTCATTCCCAATCTCTTCCCACCCGCCGTCCCTTTTAATCTTACCCTCATTCCCACGCCTTGAGCCAGTCTTCAAGGTGGTAAGTGCACTATGTGAACTATTGTGTCTCCCCTATCAACCATCTCCTTCGCTTTATCTCAATATCATCTCATCTCGTGTCCAACCGGCTAATCTTCGTTGCAATCTCATTTCCCGCCACAGTCATCTCCAGTTTCATCTCAAATAATCGTCTCAGCTGGACTCAGAATCTCACCCTGCATCTCAGTATCCAAGCCACCTCCTCTCCCTCATCTCCCATCTCATCTCATCTTAATCTCAGCTCCCAATCAGTCAGCTCCAATCTCTTAAAGTCTGATATCATGTTGCTAATCAAGTTAATCCTGTCACAATTAGAATGATGAGATCTTGATCCCCAGTATCACCGTGTCTCTGTCAAGCGATATTCTACTATAATGGCAGGGTTCTGCATTTTTCTTCTTTTTTTTTCATTAACTGAGAGGACCGACGACCATTCCTCTGCATGCACAGTGCAGCCAGGCAATTTAATTATCTGCCAATAATCAATTTTAAAGGGACTAACTTGCGCACGCTTCAATTATCTTCCGATAGTGAACCTTAAAGGAGCTAACTTTCGCACATTTCAATTATGTTGGTAAAATGAACATTAAAGGCATTAGCATTGTGTGCACTTCATTTCTTTCTGGCGTTGATCGTTCTAATATAGCGCTTTTCCCCATTAATTATCAACAGCTTAGCGTTAAAATCCACAATGAGTGTCGCCCTGCTGGAAAAAAAGAAGATTAAACTAAACGATAACCTCAACGGATTTAATTATAAATCGTGAAATTCGTTCGTTTTGTGCCTCTTTAAGCGTTAAGATAGATTCTCCCAAATAGCACTGCAGCCAACTGGGCATAGCGTAACGCAGCCGTTTGTTTACATACCAAGGAAAACAAGCGAAAATGCAAAAGATGGTTTGAGCAAAGAGTGCCCACTATATAATCAATTAATGTGACAGCAAAACAATGGACATGTTCAAGGTACACTCCTTCCGCCAAAACATGTAACACATATTCATGAAACCCAGTCCCTTTAAGTTTGATACCGAGGGGGCGCTACCTTGTCATCTCCATCTTCCTAAACGCTTGCGGAACATGGACCCTCACAGCAGATCTACAACGAAGAATACAAAGCATGGAGATGAGGTGCTACAGAAGACTTCTGGGCATTTCCTATACCCAGCACATCACCAACGACGAAATCCCACAGGCCATCACACAAGCCATTGGACAACACGATGACATGCTCACAGTGGTGGAGAAGCGGAAACTCCGATGGTATGGTCATGTAAGCAGAGCATCAGGCCTTGCAAAGACCATCCTGCAAGGCACGGTGCAAGGAGGCAGAAGAAGAGGGAGACCGAAAAAGAGATGGGAGGACCACATTCGAGAATGGACTGGTTTGACACTGAGCGAAGCCATGAGGGTTGCTGAGGACAGAGAAATATGGAGTACGCTGGTTAAACGATCATCTGTGGTGCTCCAGCGACCTTCGAGTTATGGGATAGGATAGGATAGGATAGGACAGAGGGGCCGAGAGGTTCATGAGTCTCAACTTCAACTAAAACTATCTATACTTGCTGGACCTCAATAGCCACAACCCTGAGGAGCTCTCTGAGCCTGTAAGAACGGCGTATAAGACAAATCTATTTGTACTATCCGAGGGACAATGGAGAGAGAGAGAGTGGAGAGAAGAACGGCGTATAAGACAAATCTATTTGTACTATCCGAGGGACAATGGAGAGAGAGAGTGGAGAGAAGAACGGCGTATAAGACAAATCTATTTGTACTATCCGAGGGACAATGGAGAGAGAGAGTGGAGAGAAGAACGGCGTATAAGACAAATCTATTTGTACTATCCGAGGGACAATGGAGAGAGAGAGTGGAGAGAAGAACGGCGTATAAGACAAATCTATTTGTACTATCCGAGGGACAATGGAGAGAGAGAGTGGAGAGAAGAACGGCGTATAAGACAAATCTATTTGTACTATCCGAGGGACAATGGAGAGAGAGAGTGGAGAGAAGAACGGCGTATAAGACAAATCTATTTGTACTATCCGAGGGACAATGGAGAGAGAGAGTGGAGAGAAGAACGGCGTATAAGACAAATCTATTTGTACTATCCGAGGGACAATGGAGAGAGAGAGTGGAGAGAAGAACGGCGTATAAGACAAATCTATTTGTACTATCCGAGGGACAATGGAGAGAGAGAGTGGAGAGAAGAACGGCGTATAAGACAAATCTATTTGTACTATCCGAGGGACAATGGAGAGAGAGAGTGGAGAGAAGAACGGCGTATAAGACAAATCTATTTGTACTATCCGAGGGACAATGGAGAGAGAGAGTGGAGAGAAGAACGGCGTATAAGACAAATCTATTTGTACTATCCGAGGGACAATGGAGAGAGAGAGTGGAGACAGTGCGTAAATGAAGAAAGAGAGAGAGAGAGAGAGAGAGAGAGAGAGAGAGAGAGAGAGAGAGAGAGAGAGAGAGAGAGAGAGAGAGAAAGTGTGTGTGTGTGTTTGTGTGAATGGGTGTGTGTGTGTGAGTGAGAGAGAGGGATAATTTTTCTCTGTGTGTGAGAGAGTTTCTGTGTGTGTGTGTATATGGGTGCGTGCGTGTGCGTGAGAGAGAGAGAGAGGCGTGTCCAGAATAAAGGCTAGAGTGAACACAAAAATTGCACATGGAAGTGCTTTCACCCGGAGGCCTGTGCATTTCCGTTGGCACGGAACTATGTATTTTCCCCTTGTAGCACTCTTTCTCTTCTGTTTTTCCCCTGCAGGTTCTCTCCCCCCCACCCCGCTCCCTCCACCCCACATTTTTTAATATTCTCCCTTGTCACCCTTTCTGCTTCTTTCCATTTCTGTCCCTGTTTTCCCCTAGCTGCATCCAGGCTTTTTCCTTTCGCTTCTTTTTCCCGATCTGTATTTTTTGGGCAGCACCGACGTCACAGAGCCTCGCAATCGATCGAGCGCGTGCACTGCCGGAAGACGTTTTAGGGACTTTTTTTTTTTGTATAGGTTGCATGCGCTCTCGGGGAAACTTTAGTTTTTTGGGGAGGAGAGAGGATGGTTGCGCTTCATCCAGGCGGGTTGTTGTGAGCGCGCTCGCCGTAGTGGTGTAATTGTGTGATTGAATGTTGGAGACGTCCTGTTGAAGAAGGATGGAGTTGCAGTTTTTTGGAGTTGTACTGAGAAAGAAAGAGAGAGAGAGAGAGAGGGAGAGAGAGATTTTAATTTAAGTGCATTGAAATTGAATTAGATAGATAGATAGATAGATAGATAGATAGATAGATAGATAGATAGATAGATAGATAGATAGATAGATAGATAGATAGATAGATAGATAGATAGATAGAAACTCGGTGCTTCAGACTTCAAAACCTTATTTTAAAAGGTTAAGATTTTAGGCATAAGCCTATTCTTACAATCAGACCTTTTGTAATAACATAACATCAAAATTTACTATATCATTAAAAAAAAAACACCCCCACCCCATCCCCCCAAAAATATATCACGTGTATTACAACAAATAGTATACAAAAAAAAAGCACAACCACCATTACTGCTACAACTACTTATACCACCACTACTACTACAATAAACGGCTAGAAACATTAAAAACAAATCTCATTAGGAGACAATAACAATGAAACAATCTTAAGAGGTTCAATTAGTTAAAAGCAAATGACACAACAACAAAAGTGTTACATATTTAGGAAAGAAATTAATCAATATTCCTATCCTATTCTATCCTGTCCCGTAACCCTGAGGTCG
>CM072520.1:66374333-66406833 GCA_036898135.1 Oncomelania hupensis | reverse complement strand
TTCTCTCTTTCTTTGTTCTCTTGTTTCTTTCGTTTTCTTTGTTCTCTTGTTTCTTTCTTTCTTTATTTGTTTTCAGGTTTCTTTCTTTCTTTCTTTGTTTTCTTGTTTCTTTCTGTCTTTCTTTCTTTGTTCTTTTGTTTTATTCTTTCTTTGTTATATTGTTTCGTTTTTTCTTTCTTTGTTTTCTTGTTTTGTGCTTTTTTTCTTTGTTCTCTTGTTTATTCTTTTTTTCTTTGTTCTCTTGTTTCATTCTTTCTTTGTTCTCTTTTCGCGCTTTCTTTCTTTGTTTTTGTGTTACGTTCGTTCTTTTTTTGTTCGCTTGTTTCTTTCTTTCTTTGCTTGTTCTCGTTTTTCTTTCTTTCTTTTGTTTTCTTGTTTCGTTCTTTCTTTTTTTTGTTCCATAGTTTCTTTCTTTCTTTCTGTGTTCTCTTGTTTCTTTTTTTTTGTTCTTTCTTTGTTCTCTTGTTTCTTTCTTTCTTTATTTATTTGTTCACTTGTTTCTTTCTTCGTTTTGTCTTTGTTCTCTCGTTTCTTTCTTTCTTTCTTTCTTTCTTTCTTTCTTTCTTTCTTTCTTCTCTTGTTTCTTTCTGTCTTTCTTATTTGATATTTCCTTACTTTGCATCTTGCCGTCTATAATTTTTTGTTGTTGTTTTCTTTCTTTCTTTTATTTCCTTTTTCCTACTTTCTTTCCTTCTGTTTTCTGATTTCAATATGCGTAGTGATTACATAAAGATAAAACTAACTCCGTTTTGGAATTTGAAACTGCAGTTCTGTTGTTGTCCTTTCATTTTGGACAAAGAACAAACACATTTTTGAGCATTCACTTCTTTAAAAAAAACTTCTCTTCGCTCCCATATAACTCATTAAAAATCACATTTTTTTAATGCGTTTGAAGTTTTGTATGTTTGCAGTTTTTCCCTGCAGGTCCCCAAAAAGATGGCATGATAGCACGTTAATGAGGAAGGTCATGGACATTTGGGTCAAGTTGACCTCCATCGTCACACAAAAACCAGAATGAAGGTCATACAAGTTTGATTACATTTTGCTTTTTGTCCAACCGCAGCCAACCGCACTCACAAAAAAAGATATCGGTTTTCCAAAGCAAAGAATGTGGTGCGTTTCTGGCTCCCTGATATCGGTTTTTGGACTGTCCGGATGTGATATAAAGTTGTTCCCTTGGTTTAAAAATAAAATACGCGCAGCAAAAGCTGAAGAATGGTAAACAATGATTCGGTTCAAGTTTGTAATAGAAAGCTGGTCAATATTTTATGCTTATTTTTTCACAAGATGAACTAGAACTAAAAAGGCAGAAAAAAGGATCAGAAGCAGAAAAACAGGAGGAGGAAAAACAGAAGAAGAATGAGAAGGAGAAAGAAAGAGAGAAAGAAGAAAAGAAAGAAAGAAAGAAAAGAAAGAAGCGATCGTATAAATTGAACGAGCAAAAATTATTAGCTAGAAGAAGACAACGAGGAGCCGAAGAAGAAGAAGAAAAGAGAGCAGGAGGGAAGAAGAAGAAGGAGGAGGAAGAAAGAAAGAAAGAAAGAAAGTAAGTAAGAAAGAAGGAATAAAAGAAAGAATTGTAAAAATGAAAACAAACAAAAATTATTAGCTATTGGGCTTGGCAGCTAGTAAAACAATTTTAAAAATCTTTTTAGAGGTCACCCCAAATTTAAACCAATGTATGTTCGAGGAACAGAGCTATTTTTTTTAAATTTTGTTTTAACAATTTATTATCACCGAGGTGAAATTCGGGCACTTTTATTTTAGAAAGTACAGCAGCCCCAAGTGAAGCGCTTTACCCAAGGTACATGCTGGGTGTGTTCTTGTCACCGGCACTCACCCGTCTAGGACATGAGCGTCAGGATCTTTAAAGTCCGTTATGACGGAATGCATGCGACCCAGACTAGACCTCGGTTTATACTCTCATCCGAAGGTGGAGCTGAAACAACCACGTGGCAACAAGACATCATCTAAACGATAATGAAGACAAGGTGGAGAAGGGAGGGAACTACGTGTGGGTAGATGGGGGATGGGATGTTGTTGCATAGGTAGATGGGGGATGGGATGTTGTTGCATAGGTAGATGGGGGATGGGATGTTGTTGCATAGGTAGATGGGGGATGGGATGTTGTTGCATAGGTAGATGGGGGATGGGATGTTGTTGCATAGGTAGATGGGGGATGGGATGTTGTTGCATAGGTAGATGGGGGATGGGATGTTGTTGCATAGGTAGATGGGGGATGGGATGTTGTTGCATAAGTAGATGGGGGATGGGATGTTGTTGCATAGGTAGATGGGGATGGGATGCTGTTGCATCAGTTTTACAATTTTACATTAATTTCAAGTTGTAATCAAAGAAAGAAAGAGGGAGAGAGAAGAAAAAAAAGAAGTCGAAACCTTTACCAGGAAGTCGAAACCTTTAACATTAGGTCCTATGAACCTGTCTTACAGCTAGTCCTTAATAGATACACTTAGAGCAAGAGAGAGAGAGAACCAGAGATTATATATATATTCTATGCATATTCTATGCCATGGAAATAAACACGATGAAAGGAAAGAATACAATGAAATCAACCACGTCCACTAATTAAGACGGGAAGACAGAGCAAGTGGACCTCAAAAACAATAACAACACTGATACACCTAACAAGGGGGCAGGCAGCTGCAAATGAGAAGAAAGGAAGAAGGCAGAAAAGAGGGAAGTGAAAGAAGAAAAGGCTAATACAACTACAGGTCATTAAAGAGCCACAGTATGCACACGATGTGTATTTGGTTTTTGAGACTACTACTTTACTGAGGAAATAGCATCGTAGTAACATTAACAGATGACGCAATGGAGACGCAGAGGCCGGGGGTGGGGAGGAGTAGGGAAAAGGATTGAGGGGGAGGGGGGGAGAGAAGAAAAAGGAGAGAGAGATAGAGAGAGAGAACAATGTAAAGTATGGAGAGAGTTGCAGGGTGAAGGTGGGTGGAAATGGGTAAGTCCTGTCCGGTTTTTAAATAAATCTCCTAATACACGGTTGAGGTAATCCGAAGTTTGGACTGGTTAATCTTGATGAAAGGCTAGAGCGTCAGTATTTCCCAACCGAGCTGTGCTAAATTAAAGGACAAAAGTGTGTCACGAGTAAGCCTGGTTGTTATTGTTGTTATTTTGGTTGTTGTTGTTCTTCTTCTTAATCTTATTCTTTGTCATCCTCCTTCTTCTTCTTCTTCTTCTTCTTTTTCTTCTTCTTCTTAATCTTGTTGTTGTTGTTGTTGTTGTTGTTGTTGTTGTTGTTGTTGTTGTTGTTGTTGTTGTTGTTGTTGTTGTTCTTCTTCTTCTTCTTCTTAATCTTGTTGTTGTTGTTGTTCTTCTTCTTCTTCTTCTTCTTCTTCTTCTTCTTCTTCTTCTTCTTCTTCTTCTTCTTCTTCTTAATCTTGTTGTTGTTGTTGTTGTTCTTCTTCTTCTTCTTCTTCTTCTTCTTCTTCTTCTTCTTCTTCTTCTTCTTCTTCTTCTTCTTCTTCTTCTTAATCTTGTTGTTGTTGTTGTTGTTGTTGTTGTTGTTGTTGTTGTTGTTGTTGTTGTTGTTGTTGTTCTTCTTCTTCTTCTTCTTCTTCTTCTTCTTCTTCTTCTCCTTCTTCTTCTTCTTCTTCTTCTTCTTCTTCTTCTTCTTCTTCTTCTTCTCCTTCTTCTTCTTCTTCTCCTTCTTCTTCTTCTTCTTCTTCTTCTTCTTCTTCTTCTTCTTCTTCTTCTTCTTCTTCTTCTCCTTCTTCTTCTTCTTCTTCTTCTTCTTCTTCTTCTTCTTCTTCTTCTTCTTCTCCTTCTTCTCCTTCTTCTCCTTCTTCTTCTTCTTCTTCTTCTTCTTCTTCTTCTTCTTCTTCTTCTTCTTCTTCTCCTTCTTCTTCTTTTTCTTAATCTCGTTCTTCTTGTTCTTCTTCTTGTTCTTCTTGTTCTTCTTCTCCTTCTTCTCCTTCTTCTCCTTCTTCTTCTTCTTCTTCTTCTTCTTCTTCTTCTTCTTCTTCTTCTTCTCCTTCTTCTCCTTCTTCTTCTTCTTCTTCTTCTTCTTCTTCTTCTTCTTCTTCTCCTTCTTCTTCTTTTTCTTAATCTCGTTCTTCTTGTTCTTCTTCTTGTTCTTCTTGTTCTTCTTATTCTTCTTATTCTTCTTCTTCTTCTTCTTCTTCTCCTCCTCCTCCATTTTCATAGTTATTGTGTGCCTGATTGGAACTCGGCATGCAATCATTTAATAAAGGTGAATATTGTCGCTTGTCCTTTACATGTATGCGGAATATTAATATATAATAATATTAAATACTTTATGCGTTTATTTCTAAATCAGACTCAAAGCTCGACTATCTGTAACCAACACACACGCTCAACATGTTCCAGGACGCATACACAACAAACACACATTCATCACTCAAACATGGGGTGTGAAAGGCTTTAAGTCGCTATTACAAGTCGGAAGGAACTAGGATTTTATTTTGAAATGTGAGATAGACTGCATCCAATACCATTATTGAAAGGAGAGAGGGAACCGGAGTACCCGGAGAAAATCCTTTACCCAAAAATACCCCTTGGGGTCATGAGCAATCTTGCCACTGTAGATTGTTCAAAGCTATAAAGGGAAAAGTGAAAGCCCCAGTTGAAAACCTGTCTTTCCTTTGTAGGCAAGACAGATTCACTGCGGCAACAGTACCCCCGTTGGAGTGCCGGGGGTTTCAGTATAAATAGTATCCCCACTTTATGGAAATTTAGTGCTTTAAATTCCCACTGTCGCTGTCTTCCTCATTTGCTCTTTCCCATTCCTGCTCTGTCCTATCACTCTGCTATACTATCTTCTTCTTCGCTAGATCAATGACCTACCTTTTTTCTTGAAAACTCTTCCTGGACAAGACTCCTTGTTTGTGTATGAGGTCTGTTGGATCAGCTTGGGAGTGTTGGACGCTTTCTGCCGGGTGGTCACTAGGGCTTCCTATGATTGTATTATTTAGCAATATAGGCATTTTATATGTATATGTTTTGTTAATAATTTATAATGATGTTTGTATTCTATTTTGTTTTTGTAACCGGGGGGTTCGAGTAGTTGGGGTAAAGCCTCAGCCGTCCCCTGCGTGGGATGTCTTTATTGTAAAGTGACTGGCCGGTGGAGGGCGTTCAATTTTCCCACTATGGCCGGTGGAGGGCGTTCAATTTTCCCACTAGGGTTGTTTCAGCAGAGCTTTTATGCGGATCGGGGGTTGTCCGGTCCTGATTTGGCTCGGAAGAGTCCGCTGGACCTAAAGCAACAATCAATCAATCAATACCCAAAAATACCAATGAGAAAATATTCAGTAGATAGATTGTGCATGCATAATGAGGAAGGTTTTCAATAGTTAGCTGCACAGAGCTGCATGGAGTTGAAGTACACCAACCAAATGCATCACGAAAACTGTGGTCGAAATGGCTTCAAGCTTCCAGGCTCAAGGACGAGAAAGGGAAAGAAAGAAAAAAGAGGATTTGGGATGGCTTCGCGGGAAGAAAGGAGCAACGAAGGAAGATGTTAGGAAGAAGAGGCAGAAGGAGGGAGGGGGTGTTTGTGGATGCTGATGGGGCAGGTTGGTGGAGGGAGGGTGTGGGGTAGGTGAGATGGAAGGTTCATGATGTGAAAGCATTGCGCTGCACGCTTGCAATCAATATTTTGAAGATGGCCGTGGCTAAAAATAACTGTAATCATCCCCCATCATTCTTCCGCACGGAGGTTGCAGGCGCAGGAAGGAAGGCGAGTCACCGAAAACGTGGCTTCGAAACTGCAAACCCTCTTCTATAGCCCCCGTGTTGCGTAAGTTGCATAAACTCCGTGTTGGGCGAGTTGTGGATGTGTTGAATATCAGACTCGGCAGGACAAGTCATTCTGGTTGAGACTAGAGCAAGATCAGGCGGTCCGGGATGCTTTGTGTGTAAAAAAAAAAAAAAAAGTTCACAATGACCAACATGTAGGCGATCGCCCTCAACCATTTAAAACATGAACCTTTCTCTGTAGTTTTGTGTCCTTATGGTGCACTGTGAAAGCATTCAAACATTACATAAAGAAGAAGGGTCCTCGCGGTAGTTTCGTGTCCATGATGATCACGGAGCGGTTTTTTTTTTTTTTTTTTTTTTTTTTTTTTTTTGCAGAAGCTTAAAGCATTGGCTGCACTCCCTGTGACGTCATTCCGTGTTTCTGAGGCAACACCGACATCTTATTGACCCCTGGAGGTCACTGATCGAGCGCGCCATTGCTGCGCCTTGATTGGGCGATGGTGACCAGAGGGCTGCTGTGATTGGCTGACCACGGTTTTTGTGGTTGTGACGCGTGTGATCGTGTTACATAACGCTACTCCATGTCTGGAACGATCTTTCTCTCACGGTCAATGATTCACAGTCACAAATATTTTAGAAACAAAATTCGTACATGGAGGCAGTGTTACGTTATGAATTTTAATATTCGACAGTTAGTGATTAAATCCAATTAACTCATCAAGTCCCGAATGAATGATTGAATGAATTAATGAGATAAATAAATTTTAAAAAGGAGGCAAATAATTTAATACATGAACTAATTAATTTATAAGTAAATAATAATAATAATAATAATAATAATAATAATAATAATAATAATAATAATAATAATAATAAACTCTATTTGTATAGTGCAGTTTTCCGAGCTATTCTCAGGCTCACTGCGCCATCCATGTAAAACATACACATGCGAAAATCAAACTTAAAAAAAAATGACGTCATAAACAATGATGTCATAAACAATGATTTCATAAACAATGATGGAAGACACAAAAAAAATTACAAAAACAATCAAACTACACATTAAGACCAATTTTGACAGACAAGAGACAGAAGAAAAAAATCAATTAAATAATATTTATATGGCAAAATTCACCACATCATGGCTTTTAGCAAATACAGCTGTTTTGGCTGTGCTAAACGTCCTGTCCTAGAACTCAGGTTGGTTCAACACACCGAGGACGCAAGATCGAATTCCATGACTGGTAAAATAAAATGCGTCTTTAAAAAAAAATGTCCCTCAGCAGCTTTGGTGGTTCAGTGTTGATTTGGGTCCTGGCACCCTCTTGACTCCTTGTGATGTTTATCCCCCATCTGCCTTAGCGCCAATAGTGGATGTGGACGGTAAACTTCAATGTTGATTCACTCCCTTGGCACTTCGTGCATCGACATAAGAACGGCACACAAACTGTAGTTGCAGAATAAGGCTTAGCGCTGTAGGGTTGTAAGGCGACCTCGGTGGTTGAAAAGTAAGTCCCTATTGAAAGTTGCTGATAAGTTTGATAAACAGTACTGCATTGGCATCAAACGACATGTATTGTCATCCTTACAGGGGTAACATTTAACACGTGCTTCTACATCACGGGGTCGATAGCCGTCGGACAGTGTGTGAGCGATCTCAATTGAGATAAGACGTAAGAAGACATCATTGCAATTGTCAGGCGACAAGCCATTATAAGCTGCTTTCGTTACTGTGAGATCACATCAAAGATCACCAATTACATGTAAATTCTACTACGTTAAAGATCACAACACGTTTTATTTCATGCTAATGCCACACTATTTACAAACGTTAAGAGCGATTTTTAATAGGGAGTTAGGCCTATTTTTCGATCACCTTTTAATAGTATTCCCAACAGTCTTTTACCACAACGATATTAAACAAATCATGTCCTTCCTCACGATTTAATCTTACGCCATTCTCTACGGCTGACTATCATGCATTGATTTTGGGGGGTCTCGTCGAATATTCATGAACATGTATTGTGTTGGGATCCGGGACTGTATGACTAAATCACCAACATCAGTGCCCATTGGGATTGTTATAAAATCACTAAGCCAGGCATTGTTAAGGGAACAGCACGCTTTGCATGATGATGGAAAACAAACCTACCACAACTGCCTTTGTGTAGGGGAGTCAAAGACTGTGAATTTGTGAGAAGTGTATTTTAAACCCGTACTTTTTAATCCGTTTTGTTCTTGTGGGAAATCCATAACTATGATGTGGCGTGGACGGAAGACAATTTACCAAAACATGTAGACTAATCGTCAATGATTTATGAACATTCACGAAGCAGATCTTCTAGATTAGGATTGGTGGTCATGTCTACCATTATCATGTGCTTTACCGAGCTTAACAACTAAATCTTGTTCAAAGTTTTCATCATTGTTAAAGATTTATTGATAGCCATGCTTGTCATTTATTGTCCTAGGATTTAAAGTCAGTCTTCGCTGTAAGGAGCCCAGTGTCCGTTTAAAACTGCTTACCCGTTTACATCTAAGAGCTTTCATCTCAATAATGTGGATTCCTTTTGGATGAGAGTATAAACCGAGGTCTAGTTTGTGCACGCACGCATTTCATCGCACGGGCTTTAAAGATCCTGACGCTCATGTCCTAGACAAGTGAGTGCCGGTTACACAAACAGCACGCACTACGTCTCTTCTCCCTCATCCCCGGTTGCCTAGGATTGTGCTCAGTCGACTGGGCGTCAGACTATGCGCCCAAAGGTTGCAGGTGGGCGCCTCGGGCGGCTTAAGTTAGAGCCTGTATCGACCAGCGTCTTGAGCAGCTCTTGAACTGGAAAAGCGCTATTTAAAAGTGATAAAATAAATATCCATTGTATTTGGCCTTCTCAAATTAACGTAAGTTGTTATACTGATGACGTGGAGTAATATACTCTTTCTACGAGCAAGTATCTAGTGTTACAGTTGTTATTGTTGTTGTTTGTGGGGGTGGGGGTGGGAGAACGGGGAAGGGTAGGGTGGGTAGAGGGTTGGGGGAGACATTAGACTTCTACTTTTAACTGGGAGATCAGATCAAAGTTTTAAAACCAGAAATGAAATTTATTATCCGAATTTAGACAAACCGCAAAGAGAAGCGTCGGGTTTTCTCGGTTGCACGCATTTTTCATGGGTTCTGATTTAAGTGATCTAACTTAACGGTTGCAAGATTGGAGGCAATCCATTCTGTTACGTCATGACTCATTAAAAGAAAACCTCCTTGGACCGTTCCTTGAAACTGGAAAGAGAAAAGAAAGAAGCAGATAAATAAAACAAAATGAAAGAGAAAGCAAGGGGAGGTAATGAGGGTTGGGTGATGAAATGGCTTAGGGCCACGCCAATTTCAAAATGGAGAGAGGGTTAAATTTAAAAAAAAAAAAAAAAAAAAAGGTCTGACATTCCTCAGTTGGTTTTTCTGCCGTCTTGTTGCTTGCGCGGATTTCTTTGTTCTCTCTCTCTCTCTCTCTCTCTCTCTCTCTCTCTCTCTCTCTCTCTCTCTCTCTCTCTCTCTCTCTCTCTCGTCGTCAGTTGCACTTGCATCTTGTTCAATCATCGTGAAATCTCGTGCATGCGAGAGGTCAGCGTGATATTTCATGAGCAAGGGAAAGAACTCTGGCGCAGTAGCAGACGTGCAGGTTGAGTCGTTCAAGTGGAGGGAAAGCTGAGATCTTGTGGGCTTCATGAGTTGTAGTCGCTGGCTCTGATGGTGAAGGCGGCGTAGTAAGGTTGTCGTTGTTGTTGTCGTAGCTAAACGGTTTGGATGCGTTTTATGATGCAAGTAAAGGAAGAGGGTGGCCGTTAGTGTTGCCACTGCACGGCTTAGCAGCAGCATCCGCCATTCCAAGGTCAAGCTAAAAAATGTTTCGCGCCAAGTGACACAGGTCGTTGAACCGCGAGTCTCTCTCTCTCTCTCTCTCTCTCTCTCTCTCTCTCTCTCTCTCTCTCTCTCTCTCTCTCGCTCTCTCTCTCTCTCGCTTTTACTTGTTCAAAACTTTTGGGTCTGACTTTTCCCCTATGACTACTGGATTAATAGTTTACCCAGTAAACATCGATGCTTTCCTTAAACGCTTAGCCTGTTGCTTTCTGTGTGTCTTCGAAATTAGTTCGTCCTGAATTTAGTTCATTCCGTCGCTCGGACTTCAAAGATCCTGACGCTCATGTCCTAGAATCCAACAAACACTAGGTCTCTCTCCCCTACACCTGGTCTCTCAGCATTGTGCTCAGTTGTCTGGGGTCAGACGATGCGCCCGAAGGCTGCATGTGGGCGCCTCGGGCGGTTTGAGGTACATCCTTTGATTTAAACATACATGTTTTCAACAAACCAGATAATAATACGAGGCAAAAGATCAGGCCGCACAGGAGCACAAGGCCTAAATGAGTGCTACCTCTTACGCTATCCCTTTATTGCCAGCGCTTTGAGCAGTTCTTCAGCTGGAAAAGCGCTAAATAAGATGTTATAAATTAATTAATTAATAATATGTGTTGCCGCATGACAAAACCCGGCTAAAGACGCTAGGATTGATTCGCTGCTACAGCCGTAAAACACTAAAAATAGGCTACCCCATCAATTTTAAGATTGTTGCCTCTTTGTCTTTATTTAAGACTTTTCTTTAATATCCCAAACGGATTTTGTTCAAAAATTACTAAAACATTGTTTATTTTGTTGATTTTGATAAGGGTGTTGATCACACCTTGCTAAAACAATGGCACTAATTGACCTCCGATACCCCAACTTTTCTTGTCCGACTATGAAGGGAAATCCCCAATGTGGATTGATATATAACGTCTGGAGGGTGAAAAGTCCCTATTGGTACTACGTTTTGGTACATAAAAGTGTGTGGCGTATGAATTTTTCATGAAATTCCTTGTTCCGAAGCTTGCTTGTGACACAAGTTGTGTTCGAATGTGTCTCTAGCCGGTCGTGAAAAACTGAAGTGTTTCCTATAGATTTTTGACGATTTTTAGTTCAAAGTGAATTTTTTAATGTAGATAAACTCATCAAACATCTATTTCAAGTGTTTTCTTGCAATATTTATGTTGCATTTGTTAGAAACAATTTGTCAAAGTAAGTGACCGATTCTTTTTGGAAACCGGAAGTGATGGCTTCGTCTCCAGCGTCAGTAGATGTGTCGTCTGCTAGAGTAGCTAGGGCCTTGAATCGACCCGGTTTTGCTTCTGAAGAGCTCCAAGACCTGCTTTCAGACTATTTTTATGATGGTGCCAGTGGGAACTGTGATGAGGATTATGATTCTGACGAGCAGAAGCTTGATCCCGTTATTAAACGATACTGTTTGTTTTCATTCAATGATTCATGTTTCGTAGGCCTCTTCGCTATTGGCGTGTCTTTAATAATCCGTCATTCTACTTGCATAGATTTAGGTAAAGGTTGAAAAGGCGATATCAGTGAAAGAATTACAGTAGGAGTGTGGAAAATATTTCAGTAGTATATTTTGTTGGGTGGAGGTGGGGTGGGGTGGTTGAAAAGGTAAGTAGTCTGGCCTGCATTCAATATTACTAGCATGACAAGTTGACTATGTTCTCAGTATTTATTATTGTTGGTTTGTCTGTTTTAGGAAATGAACATGAGGACTATTTACCAAATTACTAGTAATTAGTATTTGCTTTGATATTTGTGTTTATTTAAACTTTACAGAGCAAAATGACATGTTATTTTGATTTACACCTGTGACGCGACAGATTTATTCGACGTGCGGAAGGGAGTGGAGAATCGGGGAATTATTAAAGCTTGATTATTAGGACTGAAAACTACCTAATGAAACTTTTGTTTTAGGATTGTAATCTTTGTTTGACTATTTGAACTGAGCTGATGTAGCTGCTTGCAATTAAACAAAAGATTACTTGACGGACGAGGGATTTAAGAGGGGGGGGGGAGGGAAGGGGCATTATGATAGGGTTTATTTTAGAAAAATGATTGATTCAGGCCATGTTCTTGATATATTATTATGTGTTTGAGTTATTATAGACTTGCTAAACACTTGTTTTATTTCTTATATGTTTAAAAACACTATGCATTATGGATGGGTACAGAATAAAATTGTGCGTACTGTTTTAATTTGTTTGTGTTCAGTATTGTGTGAATGGTGTATAATGTGAATTTTCTCATCTTATCTCAATTCACTGCCATATTGCTGCCATCTTCCTGATTGTTTTGATACCAAATACATGCATGGGAAAATTCTGGTTGTGAAGTAATGATCATTTTACAATTCAAAACTTTGAAGGCAATTTCTGGAAATTAGCCCCGAGAAAATAAAATATTTAAAAAAATCATAAAACATCAACCAATAAAGATAAAACAATTCTGTTTTTTGCATTTTGAAGATTATTTTTGGTATTTTGTTAATAAATAAATAAGTAATTTTTCATATTTTGACACTTTAGCCTGGTTTTCTCATGCTGCAACACATATATTTAATTCATTCTGTAAGAACAGTTCCAATTTTCTGGCGTTTGTTTTCCATGAAGTTCGTAATTTTGCGTTCAAAAACCCTCGCTGACCGGTTTTTTTCCCCTATTTTGAAAACAAATAACAATTTTGTTTTGAAATTAAAAGTCTCAGAACTGCCATAGAAATGACCGTAATGACACCTCCCACATTCTCCCTCCCTCCCTCCCTCTCGCCCAATTGAAATTATTGTTTTACGCCTTTTTAATTAAAACAATACAAAGTCCTTGACTTAGGAGGAAGATAACTCTCTTTCTCTCTCCCTCTCTCTCTTCCTCTCCCTCCATCCTTCCTACCACCCTCTCTCTCACCTTCTCTCACTCTCTCCCACGCGCCCGCCCTCGCACCCCACGTGCTGTGTGTGAAAGGACGAGGCCAAAGAAGGAAGTGAAGGTGCCCTTACCTTGAACCCCGTCCTTACGGCATTGTAGGGTCCCTATCTTCTAGCAGCGTGGGCACTGCGTCTTCCATGTCTCTCGTTTATGGCTGTGGTTACGTTGTAGTGCACTCTCTGCCAAGGCAGTTGCTGTGAGGTTTTACCCCCACAAAGAAGAAGAATATGAAGAAGAAGAAGAAGAAGAAGAAGAAGAAGAAGAAGAAGAAGAAGAAGAAGAAGAAGAAGAAGAAGAAGAAGAAGGAAAAAGAAGAAGAAGAAGAAGAAGAAGACAGAAAGAAGAAGAAGAAGAAGAAGAAGAAGAAGAAGAAGAAGAAGAAGAAGAAGAAGAAGAAAACGAAAGAAAGAATGGCAGAAAGAAGAAGAAGAAGAAGAAGAAGAAGAAGAAGAAGAAGAAGAAGAAGAAGAAGAAGAAGAAAGAAAGAAAGAAAGAAGAAGAAGAAGAAGAAGAAGAAGAAGAAGAAGAAGAAGAAGAAGAAGAAGAAGAAGAAGAAGAAGAATGAATATGATAAGAAGAAAAGGGAAGAAAGATGCAGAAGGAGAAAAGAAGAAGTAAGAGGAGAGGAAGAGAGAGAAGAAGAAAAAGATGAAGAAAGAGGGAAGAGTAAGGAGAAGAAGAAGAAGAAGAAGAAGAAGAAGAAGAAGAAGAAGAAGAAGAAGAAGAAGAAGTTCTGCGCTAACACTGATGTTGATGATGTCGTCAACACTATGATGATGATAACGATGACAAAAACGATGACGGAAGAACTAGGTACCGTATTACGAAAGCGGCTGTTGTAGATTTGACCAACGCCAGTACTAAAACAGACAAAACAGTCTATACGAAGATTGAACGGGGGGAAAAACACCCCAGAGTGCAGAGCTAGAGAAATAATCCACGCAATGCGTCCTTGCCTGTGTGGCATGGCCTTGACTTGGATCTTGGTGTTGTTTAGTACAGCCTTGTTAGTGGTCATGTACTGTGTTGCGTGCACAGTTCAATAGTACCGACAGGGTGGTACATTTTCCTAACCCTACCTTCCCGTTCGCCCCCCTCTTAACTTCTCCTCGCGCTCTCTGCTCTATTGTTCGTTCTCAAACAGTCGCTTCTGGCTCTCTTTGTCCTTATTTTTTAAAAACAATTTCTGATCTTTTTTTGTCTTTTTTCTTGCTTATATTTTTGTTTTCTTTTTATCTTTTTTTACCTGTTCTCTCTCTCTCTCTCTCTCTCTCTCTCTCTCTCTCTCTCTCTCTCTCTCTCTCTCTCTCTCTCTCTCTCTCTCTCTCTCTCTCTCTCTCTCTCTCTCAGTACAACTTCTGTTAATCTGATGAATAAAAATTAATGCAACAACAAGTCCTCTCTCTGTCGCTCTGTCAGTCTTCTTCTTTTGTTTCTCTCTATTTGTCTGTCTCTGTGTCTCTGTCTGCCTTTCTTTGTCTTTGTCTCTGTCTCTCTGTTATTCTTCTTCTGTTTCTCTATGTCTCGTTGTATTTCTGTCTGTCTCTGTGTCTCTCTGTGTCTCTGTCTGTCCATCTATTGTTCTCTGTCTGTCTCTTTCCCTCTCTCTCTCTCTCTCTCTCTCTCTCTCTCTCATTTTCCTCTCCCATGCTGTTTCAGTCTCTCTTTGCTTCTTTGTCTCTATCTCTATCTCATTCTTCTTTTTCTTCTTCTTCTTCTTCTTCTTCTTCTTCTTCTTCTTCTTCTTCTTCTTCTTCTTCTTCTTCTTCTTCTTCTTCTTCTTCTTCTCCTCCTCCTCCTTCTTCTTTTTCACTTCGTGTCTCCGTCTTAAGGTAGCACAGCACTACACCCCTCGGTGCCTTGTCAGGTAGTGCATAAGGCAAAGCTTGCAGTGGTGCCAGAGAAGACATGCAGCGAGGGAGAAAGGGCAGCCCAATTATTGATTTCCTTCATGCAACTATTGTCGCACACATTGCAACGGACAGGGGTCGGCGCGGGAGATCTTGGGCAATCAACCACCACCACGTGAGAAAGAAAGAAAAGATACTAAAATGAAGCACACGCCGTCCAAACGTTCTTGCTTGTCAAACCTGGATATGCACACACAAACACACACTCACACACACCCAAACGCACCCATACACACATACGCACACACAAACACATACTTGTTTTCACGGTGTTATTATGACTTCCATGAAACGCCACATAGGTTGGGTTGACAATGGGTCATATTTTGTCCCCCATTTTTAAGTACTTTTAAGTGTTCTAACACTAACACACACCCTAACCCAAACCCTAACCCGTACCCTAACTCAGCCCTAATCCTCACGGATCATTGGTTTGACTCAAAACAAAACAACGAGGGCTGTCAAATCAAGTATGTAGATTTTCACTAGTTTGTCCACATAACGCCGTGTAAACAAGTACACACACACACACACACACACACACACACACACACCCACACCACCCCACACACCCACACACACACACACACACACCCACACACACATACACACACACACACACACACACACACATACTTGTTTACACGGCGTTATTTGGACTTTCCTCAAACGCCACATACGTTGTGTTGACAATGGGTCGTGCTACGACCCCCTTTTTAAGTACTTTTAAGTGTTCTAACACTAACCCTAACCCTTACCGTAACACAGCCCTATCCCTAACGGATCATTGGATTGACGTCAAAACACGGAGGTCTGCCAAAACAACGTATGTAGATGTGCACTAGTTTGTCCAAATAACGCCGTGTAAACACGTACACACTTTCAAATAGCACAAAACATCCCTCGAACTCAGCCAAACAGGATGCACGATTGTTGGGCGGTGGCGGCAGGAATAGCTCAGTGGTCAGAGCGCACGTCTTGTGTGAGTGCGTCTTGGGCGACGTGGGTTCGAATCCTGACTTCATCAAACTGTGGTGTGATTGCTGGATATTACGGGCCAGCGCCTTGAGAAGCTCTCTGAGCTTGTAAGTGCGCTATATAAGAGAAATCTCTTTCTGTCTTTCGTTGAGTTCGATCCTGTACTACCTGCCCGCGCCTTGAGCGGCTCCTGAACTAGAAAGGCGCGCTATAACCACGATGAAATAAATTGAAGAATGGCCTCTAAGAGATCTCGTTAATATTTTGCAAGTTAATATTTGTTTTAGGTTTTTTGTGTGTTTGTTTAAGGTGCTGATGCAGTGCTCGATGTTACAGAAAATACGTAACGATCATTCCATAATATTCTATTTACAAATATTCAAACACTTTATCTTCCACTGCCTGTAATCTAGCTGTATATATCTAGAAACTTCCAACCATTTCTATACAACCTGCCTTCAGAATTTGGCTGTTTTAGCTGGTGTAAGCATACTTTTCATTCTTTGATCGGGTCTTCCCTATTGTAGTAGTAGTAGTAGTAGTAGTAGTAGTAGTAGTAGTAGTAGTAGTAGTAGTAGTAGTAGTAGTAGTAGTAGTAGTAGTAGTAGTAGTAGTAGTAGTAGTAGTAGTAGTAGTAGTAGTAGTAGTAGTAGTTCTTTCTTCTTCTTCTTCCTCTTTCTTCTTTCTCCACCTCATCTTTCTTCTTCTTCTTCTTCTTCTTCTTCTTCTTCTTCTTCTTCTTCTTCTTCTTCTTCTTCCTCTTTCTTCTTTCTCCACCTCATCTTTCTTCTTCTTCTTCTTCTTCTTCTTCTTCTTCTTCTTCTTCTTCTTCTTCTTCTTCTTCTTCTTCTTCTTTCTCCACCTCATCTTTCTTCTTCTTCTTCTTCTTCTTCTTCTTCTTCTTCTTCTAAAGAAGTGATCTCAATGTAACGACATTCCGACCAATATGGCGGATTGTGGGGCTGGTTGTGTTGGGCAAATGAGTTGTGTTTTGAAAAGCTAATGGCCGATCCGTGTTTTGTGCGGTATTGGTGCTCCCTCCCTTGATCCCCGTCAGCCACAATTTCAAGGGAAATTCAAAGAGAAATAGTTTGTGCTATTAAGTACAAAACCATTTGCCTGCAAAAGAAAGGGTGAGCGCTGGCTACGGGGTCGGTAAAGGAGGTTGTTTATGGAAGAGAGAGGGGGTAAGGGGATACGTGTTTGGGGTTAATGGCTGTTTGTGTGTAGATGTAAGATTGTAAGAGAGAGAGACAGAGACAGAGACATTGAGGGAGAGAGAAATGGAGAGAGAGACAGACAGAGAGGGAGAGATGGAGATTGTAAGTCTCCTTGTGTAATATATGAAATTAGAAATAATTCTCCCCCCCCCTTCCCCCCCAAACCTACTCCCGATGTACCATCCACTTTTCTTCAGTCAAGGCCAATACAAATATATGGTCTATGTTGTTATGTCTATTTTATTATGTCTATGTTGTATGTCTATGTTGTTATGTCTATGAGAGTCTGCATCGTCTTCATTTTCTTCCTTTATTATCTTTATCGTTGCCTCAACCTTCTAAATAAACCATTTTTAGAAGCACTCGTATTGTTCAAGAGCGTTAAACCCCTGATACATTTGTGTGCTTTCAGTGCTTGTGGATCAGTACCGGAACTATGACGTGCAGTTGAGCGACAGATGGGTAGTTCGTGGCAACACGGCGGTGATGCGATGCCTGGTGCACCCGGCTTACGTCATGACCTACGTGCAGGTGACGGGGTGGACACAGAGCACCAAGAAGATCTACCCTGGTGAGTAGGCCCGCCTCTTGTTTCTATAGTACAGTTCTACCCTGGTGAGTAGGCTCGCCTCTTGTTTCTATAGTACAGTTCTACCCTGGTGAGTGGGCCCGCCTCTTCTTTCTATAGTACAGTTCTACCCTGGTGAGTGGGCCCGCCTCTTCTTTCTATAGTACAGTTCTACCCTGGTGAGTGGGCTCGCCTCTTGTTTCTATAGTACAGTTCTACCCTGGTGAGTGGGCCCGCCTCTTGTTTCTATAGTACAGATCTACCCTGGTGAGTGGGCCCGCCTCTTCTTTCTATAGTACAGTTCTACCCTGGTGAGTGGGCCCGCCTCTTCTTTCTATAGTACAGTTTTGCCCTGGTGAGTAGGCTCGCCTCTTGTTTCTATAGTACAGTTCTACCCTGGTGAGTGGGCCCGCCTCTTCTTTCTATAGTACAGATCTACCCTGGTGAGTGGGCCCGCCTCTTCTTTCTATAGTACAGTTCTACCCTGGTGAGTGGGCTCGCCTCTTCTTTCTATAGTACAGTTCTACCCTGGTGAGTGGGCCCGCCTCTTCTTTCTATAGTACAGTTTTGCCAGACATACGCCGGGTCAGCGGGATGAAGTGCTGTCAGGAGTCCAACCTCAATAAATAGGAATTTGGACTTGCTACAGACTCTGAATAACCGCATTTAGCATTTGTAGTTCGGATTATAGCGGTACATGTGAGGCTTCCATCTCTTATCCAATCTACACATTGTATTGATGTCATTCCAGAAGACCGAATCGGTAACATACGACCGAACACTGGCGAAATTATTTTTTTAACCTCTTAACAACTTGTACTTTAAATTCCTTCTTTATTCCTTCTTTTTTTCTGTCTTTCGATCCTTTCCGTCATTCCTTCCTTCACTGAGTATTTCTTTCCCCAGGGAACCGCGTCAGCATCTTACCAGATGGCGTGTTACACATCCGTGACGTGCGTAACGAGGACCAGATGAGCATGTACACCTGCACCACGCGCAACATCCTGACTGGCGACGAGAAAACCAGCGGATTTTCCTACCTCCGTGTGCACGGTACGTGGACTCTGTTAATCGTATTTTGTTTTGGAAGTATGATGTGGTCTATTTCATTTGCTGGGCTTGTTGTCCATGCTGCCGTCTTTTGACAAATCAAAACAATCCTAGTGCCGCTAGTCACACGGCGGAATTTGTAACGTAACACTGGACCATTACTACTCCTAGTACTACTACTACTACTGCTACTACTACTGCTACTGCTTCTACTACTGCTACTACTACTACAGCTACTACAACTAAAGTACCACTACCACTACTATTGCTACTACTACTATTATTATTACTACTACTACTACTACTACTATTACTACTAAGCTTACTAATAAGACTACTACACTACTACTAGTACTATTACTAAGCTTACTATTACTACCACTACTACTACTACTACTACTAGTCCTACTACTACTACCACAACTATTATTACTACTACTTCTAAGCTTTTAGAAAGCACGATTCCCTGTTTTAAAGATAAAAATAACGAGCTTAAAACGCATATGTTGAGCTGTAAAGAGTTCATTTGAAATACCTGTCAAACAGCAACTAATAGAAACGTGCCGCATTTACAGTATAGTTGCATCGTGCATAGACGTGCATATCGTATTAAGTGTTTTGTCTGTGCAGATCCGCCGGCAGGAGGGGAGAAGCCGGTGATCAAAGAGTCCATCACCAGCATGACAGTCCACCAAGGGGACACAGTGGAACTGCCCTGCGTGTCCAGCCAGGCTTACCCTGTCCCCAACTACGTGTGGATCAAGGATGGCATCACCCTGGACATCGCAGACGGCAGGTAAGCATCGACGACGAATTTTTGTGTACACCGTTGCCGCTGTCGGGTTGCGTTACAATGCTACTAGCTTATATAGGCTAAAGGCAGGCAGCACAGCTGGCCCGAAAGCGACGATGTTCAGAGGCTTTGGAGGGCAAAACGCCTACACACAGCCTATGAATGATAGATCTCTGACACTCAGCCAGCGTTAAGGTCGTTTGTTTAGTGAAAACTGCACTATTTTAATTATACTGTTATTGTTATTATAACATTACAGGGTTGATAGGTAGATAACCCTGTTACAACATGAACCGAAAACGCAGTGCCTAAATGTGAACAATACTATCCAAATTAAAACGATTGTTATATTGTTAAGTTTGACCGGAAAATCTTCATCGGGGCTCTGTATATTATCAGGGGCTATGTATAGTATCAGTTGATTTAGGTCATAAAACGAAATGTACATTATAATCATTGCCAGTTTATCTGTAGCCATCTAGAGGTGGACTTTCACAGTTGCGTTGAGTTTATGTGTAATGGTGGCTGTCGGTTTTTTTTATGACTAATCACCATCCCAAAATGTCACGTGTTTCCAGCCACTACCAGCAGCTGGAGGGGAACCTGGTGATCGCAAATAGCACGGTGAAGGACACAGGAAGTTACGCCTGTTCTGCCAGCAACATGTACGGCAGTGACAGAGCCGTCACCTCACTGACAGTATTCTGTAAGCATTTTTATACATTCTCTTTGTATTTTGGTATATATTCTGTTTTGTGTGGTTTTTCTCAACAACCCCCCCGAAAAAACACATTTTTTTCCTTGGAATTCTGTGGTTACATGTAGGACGATTGGGTTCAATCCAATAAATCAACCTAAAGCTATGTGTTAGATATAGATCTAGTTTGTTGTTGCGAAAAGGATGATGTTTTCTGTGTAGGCCTACTTTGAGTTTGCGTGATAAGGTAACGAGAACATCTGTCGGAGAGAAAGGGTTTTTATTAAAATTTGCATTTTATGTTTATTTTGTGTTCTGTAATATTTCGAGGACCATTATTTGTGTTAAAAACGATGAGTGATTTTGTAGGTTATTGGCGAGGGTACTTTATTTGTGTAATGTTTATCTGATGGATCAAATTGAACCCTTATATTTGAGATCTTGGATAACTGTCATGGTAAAATGTTCCGTCGGGAAGGGGAGAGGGGTTGGGAGTAGTTCTATATTATACACGTTGTGATATACATTTAGCAATATTTCCATGAGATAAATGAACACGATTCCATAGATTTGTGATGTTGCATATTTACACCTTGCCAGCGAGAGAATTGGACCATATTTGAATGTCTTGCCATCTCGGTTTACAGCCTCATTGTCGGTGCACGTGGAGCCAGTGGAGCAGACGGTTGACGCCGGAAACGCCGCCATCTTTAACTGCACGTACGAGGGCCATCCCATCGGCTCCATCGCCTGGTACAAAGACGGCAAGCCGTTGATCAACGATTCGCGCATCGTGTTCCGGCCAGACAGCACGTTGGTGGTCAACGAGGTCCGACGACATGACCAAGGGATGTACCAGTGCTTCGTCAGTAACGACAACGAGACCGTACAGGGTGCCGCACAGCTTTCTCTGGGAGGTCAGTGTGGCAGCGTAGGCTGTTGTGGTGTGGCAGAGGGTCAGGCAGCGACAGCAGATGGTGGTGGTGATAGTGGTAGTGGTGATAGTGGTAGTGGTAAAGGGGTGGCCTGCTACCACAGTGGATAGTGAGCTGGTTTCCCAGGCCGAAGGTCGCGGGTTCGAGGACCCCGAGGGTTTTCTCCGAGTACTCCGGTTTCCTCCTTCCTTTCAGTAATAATATTGGATGCAGGCAATCTAAATTTTAAAAGTGAACACTGATTTCTCTAAAAATGAGTGTTATGCAATAAAAGTATGCCTAATGGTCGTGTTCCGCAGAGATTTCACCAAACTAATAACCTACCATTCTTAAGGAAATGAGTCAAGGCTACCAATCTTGCGGTTGAGTTCAATGGCAACAGTAGGCTAACAAGTTGATTTGCAACTTCCGATGCGATACATAGATTACCGTCCCCGGACACATAAGCATATAGGGGACATGGATGGATCTTAGCCGTTGGAATAAGAAGTCGTATGTAGTTTTAAAAGTTCGATTCAGTAGAAAGTCGCTTGAAGACGGAGCGCGAAGCGCTGCTGCAACATCCAGTTGAGAGATGAAGTGTATCAGTGGATCAGCGTAGGTGGTCTAGAAGATAGGGTGCCAAACGAAGCCAGGAGCAGGCGCCAGGTGTGTGGAGGTAAGGGGGCCAGCAGAGAAAGGTAGGGTATATACGATAAGATGGATATGGTATGAAAAAAGGTTTTTATTTTTATATGAGGGCAGACCAGGTCTGCCAGGCTATTGATAAGTCAGAATCGGGTCTACAATATAAAAATATAAAAGTTAATGTAAAATTTAAAATCGCCCGAGGGCGGATCAAAATGATCTTTGATTGTTAAAAAAGGTTATAAATACAAGATATAGATAAAAAGAGTTACAAATGGTTCAAAAGTTAAAAAATGTCAAGATCCCAAAAAAGAGGGAGGCCTAGGTTAAGGCCTTAGAGTTGTTGGACTCCCTCCTAACCGATAGGCCAAGAGATCCTAGAGTTTTATCTGTCAGGATTTTCTGGATGGCCCAACGAATGAACTTGATGTCGGTTTTGACATCTTTCGTGGCAAAGGTACCCGCGAGCTGGGAAACGCTATCCTGTAACTGTTCTACTAGTTGAGGACCCGTTAGCCGTTGTCCTGAACGGTCATTGGGATCTCCTCCCCCCGTGGGGACTCCGGTCTGTGACGACGCGTCGCTACGTGCAGGGGATACTTCCCCGAACTCGGTCTGAACCGCCACCTCGGGAGAGGACGGAACTGGAGACGGCAAGTTTCTAGTGCCCAGGCCATGGACCACGTCCACCAGCCCGGCAACAGTCTGAGCTAAACTCGTTATAAGTGTTTCTATTTTATGAATGGCTGTCCAGGGATCGCCACCAGCGGTGGCAGATTCCATAGATTCATTATTCAGGTTCTGAATCCCAACGAGAGCCGTGGGAACAGTCGATAGGGGTGGATCCAAAGGGTCCATCCTAACCTTGGTAGGCAAGTCAGGGGCTGACAAGGGAGCTACAGGAGCCGCAAGGGCTCCCAAAGCAGGCCGAGTCGGTACCAGAACCCGCGCGGGGTCCGCTGCAAGCTGCAAGCGCGCCAGGTTCAGGGCCTGGGCGCGGGGCATGTAATTGGCTGCTCTGAGATGGTTCGCACGTATGCGCTCCCTCAGAGCAGGACAGTTGCTGTTATTGGCTGAATGGTCGCCCAAGCAGTTAGGGCAAGACCGCTTCTTAGATATACGTTGAGCCCCCGAGTGGCCAAACAGGCCACACGAGGGGCAGGTCGGTTTAGAATGACAAAATTTCTTGATATGTCCAAATCTGTGGCATTGATGGCAGCGGACCACCGCAGCGACGAACGGACGCACCGCAAATTCTCGCTTGTTAATCAACAGAGTAGTAGGAAGCGAAATGGCCTCCAAGGTGACCTTGACCGATGTAGACGGACGCCCGTCGGCGCAAGGCAAACGCTTAAAAGTTTTCACGGTACAAGGTTGCACGCTGCCGTCCGGGGCGACCTGGCCCTGGCATTTTGAAAAAATGTCCTCTTCAGCCACAGAGACGGGAATTTCCCGTATGACACCTTCCACAGAAGGGCTGGGTTCGGAACAAACCACGGACACCTGTCCAATCTGTGTTAATACAAGGAGTTTCTTCTGTTGAGCCAGAGAAAGACAGCCGATAAGATACCCCTTGCTAAGGGGCCTAACGCGGTCGACCGGACCAATCGCATCCTGCACTGTTTCCGCGAGCTTCCAGCCCAGTCTACTTAGCTTCGCATTATCACTATCATTGACACCCCTTACCACAACCGGAAACCGGCAAAGGCCCTGATTCGGCACAGGGAAGGGTGCAACTGGGCCCCTGGCTTTACTTTTGGATTTACGCCTGCCGGAGGCAGTAGTCCAGTTCTGACCTTGATCGTCCCCAGCCCCCACTAGAGGGGGCTGAGGGCTATGCTCAGAGTGCGCAAGGTCCCCAGGGGGACTCATAGTGGCTCCAGGGTCGGTACGCAAGGCCAGGCCTTGCATAGATTCTTCCGAGGCCACATCACTCGTTTCCCCCGAGGAGGAGGAGGAGTCGGTAAGCGTTTCCCAAACTCGCTTACGGGACGGAGTAGACGGCAATTCCCCCGATGGTGCGACCAGGTCGCACGATACGGGGGCAGGGGCCTCATGAGGCTCCACAAAAGTCTCTCTGTGCAACTTCCGACGAAGCGAAACACATATATAGAAAATCTTTTAATCTGCTGTTTTACCTCCTTCAACTCATTTGACTTGTCTTTCGGCTGAATGTTTGTTTCACTGAGAAATGCAATGCGACTGTTAGAGGTTGGAAAAATAATGCGTTAGAGGTAAGATCAAGAGTGAGGGGTAAAAGATTATCTCGTTTAGGGTTAGAGTTCATGGTTTATTTCACTTGCCTGTGCAGCTGCCATGCCACAAGTGGTAGACGCTTTTCAAGAGCTGTTCGTGCAGAGAGGACAACAGGTGACTCTGAGGTGCAGATTCTCTGGGAACCCCACTCCTACAGTCACGTGGCAGCTGGATGGTAAGCTTGGTCTTGTTGTTCACTGTTATTGGTTTGAATATAGTTGGTCCTCGCGTGATGTTTCAGGTGAGTTGAATCTCCCAAAACAGTCCCCCAATAAGAGCGACAGTTCATGCGGTGGTGACTATTGATATTGTTGCTACTATTGTCATAAGTACCGTAAATGAAGATAAACACTCATCAACAGATATTTTATTGAGAAGCCTCCAGCATGCACCCAAGAGAAGTTACATAGTAAGATGCACATCATAAGTTGATCACAGCGATGGTGATGATGCTGCTGCTGATGCTGCTGATGATGACGACAATGACGACGATGACGACTATGATAGTGTTTGTGACGATTAACCACGGTCACCAAGATGGCGTCTAAGACACAGAGATAGTACCGTTTGATTGACAACTATAATGACAACTATAATGACAGATTGACATATGCGGTGAGCTGATTTATTTGGGAAAATGCGCTATATAGATACGAATTCTTCTTCTTCTTCTTCTTCTTCTTCTTCTTCTTCTTCTTCTTCTTCTTCTTATGATGATGATGATGATGATGATTATTGTTTGTTGTTCTTGTTGATTTTATTATTATTATTATTATTATTATTATTTTTTTTTTTTTTATTTTTTTTTTTTAAAATTATTATTATTATTATTATTGTTGTTGTTGTTGTTGTTGCTGTTGTTGTTGTTGTCGTTGATATTATTATTATTATTATTATTATTATTATTATTATTATTATTATTATTATTATTATTATTATTATTATTATTATTATTATTGATTTTATTATTATTATTATTATTATTATTATTATTATTATTATTATTATTATTATTATTATTATTGTTGTTCTTGTTCTTGTTCTTGTTGATATTATTATTATTATTATTATTATTATTATTATTATTAATTATTATTATTATTATTATTGCTGTTGTTGTTCTTGTTGATATTATTATTATCATTATTATTGTTGTTGTTGTTATTATTATTGCTGTTGTTGTTGTTGTTTTTGTTAACACAACCACTCATCTTTGTCCACAGGCACGTCACTTCCCAACGACCCTCGTATCGGCACCAACAGTTTCACCACGCCCAATGGTGACGTCATCTCTTACGTCAACATCTCGCGGGTGGAGGTGCCGTACGGAGGGGAGTACTGGTGTTTCGCTGTCAACAACGTGGGAAGGGCGGAGCATGGCGCCAGGCTCAACGTCTATGGTAAGTAAACCTGCGTCATTTTCCTTTTTTTTTTTTTTGGGGGGGGGGGGGGGGGGATGACGACATTTTGCTTTGGACTAATTGTGATCTGTGATCACTACCCTGAACTTCAGTTTGACCTGAGACAACCCCGTCTGCAGTGTATTGGAAGATGCAGTTCAAGCCTTAGTTTTCTTTTACGAGTGTTCAGTTTTGGACAACCCACCTTTTTTTTTACATTAGGGAAGATATTGCTTTACGTTTGCACAAACTTTAAAGATCCTGAGGCTCATGTACGAGACAGGCGAGTGCCGGCCACATAAATACGGGCAGTAAGCACTAGGTTATATCTGCCCCATCCCTGGTCGCCCAAGATTTGGCTGGATTGTCCAGGCAGTCAGACGATGTTTGGCGTGGGTTGCAGGCACTCCTTACATCAAGCCCATGCCTAACGTGACGGCCACAGCCAGCAAGAGACTGACGTTGAGGTGCTACGTCTCTGGATTCCCCATCTACACCATCAACTGGTCCAGAGGTCAGTACCATCTTGATAGAGCAACAGGAGGGTGATGGGGAAGAAGAAAGAGCGTTGGTGTGGTGGGGGTGCGCACAGGATGCCCAAGAGGAGGAGGAAGATGGGTGATGATGATGATGATGATGATTGATGATGATGATGACGATGATGATGATGATGATGATGATGACGACGATGATGAAGAAGATTTTGTGTTGGTTGGATTTTATTGGTAAGATCTAATTTAATGATTTGATTGAAGAAAGAGAACGTATTTTTAATACATCAGTATTAAAGAAGACTTTTCAAGAGGTGTCATATGAAAGTTTGTTTGGGTATTTAAGAGTAGCAGGCTTGTTTTTTTTTAGATTTGAACCATTTTATAATATTTTAAGATCACGTTTCTCTGGTCCTGATTTGGCTCGGAAGAGTCTGCTGGACCTAAAGCAATAATCATGTAATGTAATGTAATGTAATGATGAAGAAGATGATAATGATGATCGTGATGATGATTATGAAGATGATGATGACGATCATGATCATGAGGAAGAACATCATGACGGCGAGGAAGAGAAGAATTCGAGGATAAGAGAAGAAGAAGACAGAGAAGAAGAGAATGAGAATGGTAGTTTGACTGGCGATGATGATGCTTATGAGGATCATGATGAACTTGATGATGGCGAGGAAGAGAAGAATTCGACGATAAGAGAAGAAGAAGGAATGAGAATAGTAGTTTGACTTGCGATGATGATGATGATGATGATGATGATGATGATGATGATGATGATGATGATGATGATGATGATGATGATGAAGAACTGCGGAGAAAAAGAAGGAGATAAGGACGAGGACGACGACGACAATAGTGATGGCGTTTCTCATCGATCTCATTCTGCACGCTTTAGTATTTTTGTCTTCAGTTGACCTTACTATCTCCTTGTTAGCTTTAGTCTCCCTGAACTTCCAGCTCTAGCTCTCTCTTACTTTAGTACACTTTCTTCCTACAGCGACTCAACACTTGAAAATCGTTTTCTTTCCCCTTGGCATCTGATAACATTCAAACAATCCGGGTTTCTCTTTCCCGTGGCCTTCTGGGAAGGAACGTGCCTTGGAATGCTAGGACGGCTAGGGAATTGTGCGATGGATTGCCGACTTCCTGTTTGCCTTGCTAGCCTCGATTTCGCGGTAGAGTTGCTGGGGTGGGCGAAAGAGTAGCCTGTGTCCCTTGTTCAGATCGATTAAGCTTGCTTTTTGGGCTGAAGGCCTGCTCGTACTTTTGCCCTCCCTGTAGAACTTTCTTCAATCCAGCTTACGGGGTAAAGTAGTCGAGAGAGTACTTCGCGGTAGTCTAGAGAGTAATATTCAGCGGGAGTCGAGAGAGTATTTCGCAGTTGTCGGGAGAGTAATATTCCGCAGGGGGGCCAAGAGAGTATTACGCGCGCGGTAGTGGTGAGAGCATTTCGCGGTAATCGAAAGAGTAATTCCCAAAAGTCGAGATAGTAATATTCCGCGGGGGTCGAGAGAGTGTTTGATGGTAGTCAAGAGAGTATTTCGCGGTAGTCGAGAGAGTATTTCGCAGTAGTCGAGAGAGTAACATTCCGCGGAGGGTCGACGGGGTATTTCGCAGTAGTCGAGAGATTAACGTTCCGCGGGGGTCAAGAGAATATTTCGTGGTACTCGAGAGAGTATTTCGCGGTATTTCCTGAGTCGGAATGGTTTTCGAAGGTTTGTGGGGACAGAATATTTGTATCAGCCTCCAGCAGTAAATGAGTCAACGTTTTGATTGTGGATGCTCAACCCAAGGAGAAGAAGAAGAAGGTAATCCTGGATATTTGGATTACTATTGGAGAGGAAGGTGAGGTTGGGTTATCTTTCCTTTACCCGTTTCCTGAAAAGACAAAAACTGGAAGATTGTGCTTCGTAGATCTGGATGGTTAGAAAGGTTTCGATTAGCGTTAGTGTTAGATAGACATACATGTGTAGAAGGAGGCAGGGAGCGGGATCATGCAGGCAGATCAGGGGAAAGAGGATTAGGTTATTTCGATTAATAATAGAAAGAAATGAGGCTTAGAGGGGGAGGGGGAGAGAGGGGTGAGGAGGATAGGGTGGGAGAGAAGAGGCGTTGAGGTGTAGGGAGGAGGGTGGGGGGAGGGGGAGATAGTGATCTCTTTTCTACTCCAAGCGCCGCAACTTTCCTGTTCGCGTGCCTCCGAAAACACTTCTTGATCGATTGGTGAATGGCAGTGGTGTGATGTTGAGTGATGTGACTGCACAGAACTGACTTCTAGTTCTTAAAAAGTTGTTGGAAATGTCTGGCTACACTTAGGTTAATGGGGAAACACGGGCTTCTGGCTTTTAAAAAGCAACGTTCCGCAGATGAACTAAGCACCAAGCTCTATCACAAATCGATGTCCAAAACACATGAACTAAGCACCAAGCTCTTTCACAAAACGATGTCCAAAACTTGTAATACGTTATTTTTATGTACACAGAAGAAAGCTTTAGGACTTGTTGTAAGCATATCAAGCAATCACCCAAGAACACGGAAAGCTTTCAGTTCAACCACTGGTGCTTTTTTTTTTTTTTTTTTAAGAGAAACGTTCAGCATCTGCTTTAGAGCACAACATATAGGACTATCACAAAACAGCAGCAACAACAGTAATCTGTATTTATACGGGAAGAAATCTTAGGAGTTGTTTCTTGCAAACAAAAAGTATCACAGAACAGCTCCCCAAACCTGTAAAACCACACGGCGTTGTTAACAATTGCTGCTTCAAACTTTCAAACTACATCGTAAGTGTTCTCGTCATTGCAAAGGCAGGTGTCTTCAATTTGTCATGTAGAACTTAACTTTGCTATTGTGTCTGATGTTCCTGAGTATCTTAAGTGCTAGGTTTAAGTAAGGCCAGGCTTTCGAGCCTATAAAACCTTTATCCCGTTGAACGGTCCAGTGTTCAATGTTGTATATTGCGATTAGTTTGTAAGGCAGGTTTTCCACTGTTTTCTGACTTAAGTATTGAAAACAAATATTTTGTCAGCTTTGGTCCATTTAAAATGTTAGAGGCTTCGTTAATCGGCGTCACTCATGTGACCGTGTTGTCATTACAATGGATTAAAACAAATTCTTGGCATCGAAATACTTCCATTGGTGTCTGTTCGACCGGTGAGCTGCACTTGACAACATTTTCTTAATAATACAGGTGATCTATTTAAATAAAGTTTCGCGATCTGTAGATATGGTCTATAGAAGGTCGAAAGGAAATATATTTTTTTTATTTTTACATGTAGATTGACTGCATAAAATACCATTAATTCAAAGGAGAGAGTCAAGTACCATTAATTCAAAAGAGAGAGAGAGTCAAGTCAAATGAACAAATCTGTATTCTGTAAGAAAACAAAGAGAAATTTTAGAAGAAGCTGGAGAAAACTCGTTTGCGTGAAAAATCTCTTACTTAAGTCACATAAGTCCATCCCCAAGATCGCCTTTGAGGTCTGCTCCAAGTTTGTACTCACGCTCCATCCATCCGTCCATCCACTAAACATAAAACACACACGCACACACACACTCACACACACACACAAATAATTACTGTTCAAAATGTAGAGAGTTTAGTTCCTCAGCCTGATTTAATCGACTTCCTGCCATGCGAGTTTAAAACTTTAATGTTAAACTCCATGTGAACGGAGTTTTTTAGGGCCTACCGCTTGGCAATCAGTGAATTGATTACCCATAACCCCCGTGCAATGGGCGAGAGGCATGACGGGAAGGAAGGGAATTATGGGATGATGGCCGCTGTTACCAGACCTGCCGCCGCGTTTTGTTCATTGCGGATATTGGCTGTCATGCCGCTAACCTCTCTGTCTCTCTTTTGATATGACACTAATACTCTCCCCCCCCCATCTACCTCCCCCACTTCCTCAGCCCCTCTCTCCCTCATACTCCCAGCCCTTATCCCTGACCGTCCTCTCACGTCACGTGACACTAAATACCTTTCAGCTACAATCCACACCGCACTCCTTAAAAGGGCCAAGGTAGGAAGTATCAACTTTTTGTCTCTCAAGGCTTGAAAGATGTTTTTTTGTGTGTGATTACTGAGTTGACTGTGGAAAATCTGGAGGGCATTACTTGGGAAGTTGCATTGCTGTCGCGTCAACAAATTATATAATGATACAGCTGTTGCTCCAACAGATCACTAAACTTTGAATTATAGGCGTCTCTTGACTTACAATACTTCCACATTTCGCAGCAGAGCTATTGCTGTCTTAGCTCAACTTTATCGATTTTATATCAAAACCCAACCGTTGAAAGAGGTTATTGTTCGACGTAATCTGGCAACGCTCCTTGTGTGTTTGGAATGCATCTGTGATCAGAACTGTGTAATCTTTAGGAATTTAAAGATGAACGTCTTCTTCAAATATCGCTATTTTAAAACAATGAGAACTGTTCCACTTGTAAGCTAAATGTAATTCAATTCAATTCAACCACTGTTTATGACGTCTTACAAACAAGGATCCCAGGCTTTAAACATTGCTTCATTAAGATAACCACATTCAAACCTGAGACACACAAGGTATTAAATGTAAAAATGCATTATGCCAACAAATTGTCCCATCTCTTGCTCAGCATGGATTGTCAAGGCATGATGGATACCTGATGATTAACCCTCGTAGACCTGCTGTCATCTTGCTACACATCCATTCTTCCCACGGCATGATTAATTAGATTGTGTTCTGTTGCCTGCTGACGTTGCTGACAGAAGGGTTAATTTAATTGATGGGTATTATATCCTGATTTAGACTTGTAATAGAATGTGATGTAATGTGCCTATTAATAGCAATATGACGTTATTCAGAACGACAGTTGAGTGTGATGTAATGTTGCTATTAATAATAATAATAATACAGTACATTTGTATCGCGCGGTACCTCGCAAACGGTAAGGAAAGCGAGCTCGCCGCGCTTGACAACACACGTGCAATCACCACACACACACACACACACACGCACACACACACACGCACACAGAACACGTATACACTTATCAAATGGTTAAATAATTACAGTAAAACATGGCCATGTAAAACAACAGATAATATGAATACCAAGAACCGAGCCGGTGCCGCCACCATCCATGAACAGATGACGTGACTTGGTAAAAGATTACATATGGGGATAGAAGGGAGGGGGAGTGAAAATTATTGAGTTTGCATGTTAAAAAGGCGGGTCTCTAATTGGCGCTTGAAGGAAGAAAGTGATGGAGCATGTCGGAGTTGCATCGGTAGTGAGTTCCAGGCAGTTGCAGCAGAGAAAGAGAAAGATCGTTCACCATAGGTCTTTGAGTGAACACGGGGGATAGAAAGCAGTCTTGAATCAGAAGGAGAGCGGAGTTGTCTTGCAGGAGAGTAGACAGAGAGAAGGTCAATAGCAATGTGGCATTATGTAGAACGGCAATTGAATGTGATGTGATTCAAAACAATATGTCATTATGTACAACGACTTGTTGCTGCTATCGGGCTGTTACTAAGGTTATACAGGCAGACGGCCCGAAAGTGACTCTTACCCCAATCTGAATGTCAAGAGTTCAGTTCAGTTCAGTTCAGTCCAGTTCAGTCCAGTATTTTAATGTTACGTCTGCTCACTCTAGGTGCTATTAGGCAACCAACAAAAATAAATAAATAACATACATAAAATGAAAGAACATAAAATAAAATAAAATGATAACAATTTACCACCTGGTGATTTAAAAATATGTTGAAATATTTAAACTTTGAATGTCAGAGGCTGTTTAGAGCACTTGCATAAACACAGCCTATGGTTGATAGATCTGTGACACTCAGCCAGCCTCAAGGTCGCCTGTTCAGTGGAAACTGCCTATCTCATGTTGCGAGAAATAGAAAAATGCCTCTTCAGCAATTGGGTTTGGTTTAAGAGAGAGAGAGAGAGAGAGAGAGAGAGAGAGAGAGAGAGAGAGAGAGAGAGAGAGAGAGAGAGAGAGAGAGAAGAGAGAGAGAGAGAGAGAGAGAGAGAGAGAGAGAGAGAGAGATGGTAAAATGTTCCCCGTTAGAAACCATCGGTCGTAGAAGGTCCGGTGATCGGAGAGCAGTGTCCGAAGCCTCTCTGTCTCATGAAGTCGGCACCCAACTCCGCTTTCTTAAAGCTTGTTAAACGTTCTGTTATTTAATAATTATTACGTCATAAAGATGCCGACGTGAGGATTGGTTTTCAGCGCTCTTGCAGTAAGGCTGTTAAACCGTGTGCTTCTTAGTTGCGTCCCTTTGGCAAACACCTCATGGCTATTTTTAGACAGCGCGGATTTGATTGATATGATTTGTTGGTTGCAGGGGGCAAGGTCTTACCCGTGAACCACCTCCAGCGTGTCGTCAAGGGAGCGAGCGTTAATTATAGAAACCGTGCAGAACGAAGACGCCGGCATGTACACCTGTACTGCCAACAACAGGGACGGCCAGGAAGTCAACCGCAGCGTTTTTGTCACAGTTGTCGGTACGTCATCCTTACTATGACGTCAAAATATTAATTGGGGGGTGGGGGGGGGTGGGGGGGGGGAAGAAAAAAAAGTTGTTGTTTTGCTATTTATTTTGGGTGTTTGTTGAGAATATTCGATTGAAGTCGTTATAATATGAAAAAATACACTTTAAAAAAATCTATACCGCTGTATTTTATTAATGCGTGTTGTTGAGTTTAGACTTTTTACACGTCATATGGATCTTTATGCTTACTTTCTTTAATAATGTTAACAAAATAGTTTGAAGGTCGTTTAGACGTCCTTTCACAAGGTGGCTTAACGTGTTTCCATGGCCGCTTGCAGAGCCGCCAGTGATCGACCCGTTCAACTTCCCACAGCGGAAGCAAGGGGACAGAATCGTGGTGACGTGCGTCATCAGCAGCGGTGACCTGCCCATTACTATCTCCTGGGAAAAGGACAACCAGATCATCCCTCCTGACCTGGGTGTAGTGGTGC